>JAGDQP010010085.1:0-37089 GCA_022664845.1 Lepisma saccharinum
TATTTTTTACGAATAATATAGTCTTGTTCAGCACTTTCAGTGTTTTTGATCTTAATTGCAAGACGTGCAACTATGTTTTGTTGAAACTTTTATTGTAGCTCATTGCTTCAGGATGTTTCTCGAGGTAACAAAAACAAAGTTTCCATAGTCTCTGGGTTCCGCATCACTAATTTTGTGCGGTCTGCAAATACATTATATAGTTCTTCGGGTGAGGCATCAGGAAATACATATACACCTCAAAAGCCAATATAAGGATGTTCGCCCTGGCTAGCTCGGTTTGTATAACAGCCGACACAAAAAGTATTGGTTAGCTTCCCAAAGCTCAATCGACGACCAAATGCACGCTTCGTCCACCCACCGTGGTGTACACTTACACGCTTCAACTTTATCTGAGGGTGCAGCAACAGTGTTTGTTGTCTTTACCTCTGGCACGACTCCTCAGCAACTGATTTATCCAGTCTCCCCCGTCGAGCATTTATAATGCAAGCCAATAGCACGAGTCAATCAAATGCATCGGCAAAATGTGGCTCTGCGTACCTCAATGTTTGATTCCCGCTTTAGGGTGATAGTGGGGGACATTTCCTTTTTCAGGACGATCACCAATCGGTTTAGGGTCTTCGGAACAAACACTTCTTTAATTATTTCCTATTAGCTAGAAGAATGAGGAAAACCACGCTTTAGTTCGGTTCACGAAGACCCAAGCGCAGAAAAACCGAATTCTTCCGATCTTGTTCTTATTATGAATAATTATTTAGCTATTATTTGAGAACATATAAATGCATCATAATTACTCAAAATAACTCGAAATACACATCAATTGAATTTTACATACAAAATCAGTAATTATAAATTCCTGTTAAAATAAACAATTGCTATAATACTAATCAAATAAAAAGTAAACACAGAATTAAAAAATTAAAAAATATCGATCTTTTCATGGAGATGTGACAGATTAACCCAATCACACGTGTTATTAAATCCAAAAAATATTGAGGAGATTTTTCATTTATATGTAAGTTGTCATTCGGGAACAAATCATTTAAAACATAAGTTTCAGCATGGACTTCATTTTTTATTGTCAAATAAAATGATAGAACTCGTAAAGAACTTATTATAAAGGATAGATTTGGTTGCACGTGATTAGGACCCTCTCATTTTTGTTGTGAAAGATGGATATATCATTAGAAGAAGAAGAAATATGAAGGTAGTGTCAAGCCCGCCCATATGAAAGGTGAAAGCGTCATTTCATTGGATGGGAAGCTATAATGCTGATTGGTTCTCAGCTGAAGCATAAAAGCAGGAGTGGACTGGACACGTATCAGTGTTAGGAAAAACGACTTTCACCTCATCATGAGTTTGTAAAGCTTATTGTGGTGTGATGCCAGTCGCTCGTCGGACAGTCTTATTTCTGCAGGGGAGGAAGCAGAACACTTTGCATTAGCATTAGTGGATATTGAACATTGCTCTCCTTCATTAGTGACTAATTTTGAAAGCAGTATTGAAACTTCAGTCAGAGTCAAGAACGATCATATCAGTGAACCTTCTCCTACTTTGAAAAATATTTACGAATCAAATTCTGATTTTTATAATAGTGTGAAAATAAACAATGATCTTAGAACAGATTTACACAGTGTGGAAAATTCTACTAAATGTTTTCATTTTTTCTAATAGTAATTCTCAGAGTGTGGTGATAATTTATGATTGTAGACTTGATTTACATAGTGTGGAAGATATCAGTGATGTATAGTGAAGTGAATCTTCACTCAGTGTAAATAAACATTCTCAATTAAACTCTGTTTTCGATAATGGTGTTCAAACTTTATTTTCTGTATGCAGTGGGAAGTTTTCTGTTCCGTCTTGTCAATGCGGGAATAATGTTATTGATGAAATTTGTATTAGGGATGAAATAGAAAATACTAGTTATTTTGAATCTTACCTAATTAGGGCTGTTGCTTTACGAAGTTCCTAATCAGTTAGCACATACCTGTCTTAGCTGGGATCTGAATGAAGAAGATCGTAATGAATTTTTGAATGATCGTACATAGAATGCAGAGTTAAATCTTAAAGACTTTATGGAAATATATAATACATATTTAAAAAATCATGTAAACTCCGGTGAATTCCGAGTTTGTAATTTTTGAATGTGGTTTACGATACCTACTTCAACGTAAAGTGGTAGAGATACGTGATAAACTAATTTCAAATTATATTTTGTATGGTGGTGAACTCAGGTGACTTTTATACTACAAATTCTTGAGGAAGAAAGTTTGTTTACAATGAATGAGTGTACTTTATGTAATGACTTATTTATTTTTGACTCATGCTTTTTAGAAACAGATAAAACGTATTTTAAAGAAAATCCAATTTGATGTAGTAGATATATTATATATGATTGTATACATGAATGGAATACTAATAGTATTATATTGAAATATTTCTTAAATCAAGAAAATTATCATAATAATATTTGTGGATTTTGATCATATTTTTACTATTTCAATGAATATGTTTTCTAATAAATGTAAATTACTTGTTTCGAACAGTGAATTTATTGCACGGTTAATTCCTACAATTATCGAACACCAATTTCTAAAGTAAAAACTTTAGTTTGTTCACGAGAATATATTATAGACATGAAAGGTTTTAAAATCTCTTCCCATGAATTTCTTGCAACAGAATTTTGCATTGTTTCAAGTGATGGTACTTTACTGTTCCATACTATGGTTAAACTTCCATGTCAAATGATTGATTTATCATTAGGATATCAAAACAAATGTGTATAATTAAGTAAAAATTTTCACGGATGATTATGGGATAATCCCAATGGATGCACTAAGTACTTTATATTTTAATATTAATATGAAATAATGTACTTACCATATTCCAAATTAAGTGAATCCATGTGCTATGCAGAATTCTGTGCAACTTGAGCATTGATAAAAATGCAATCATTGAATGTATATGACGATGTGTTGAAAATAAAATTGTAATTTCTCTTGTACCTGCAGAACTATATTTCTTTCGTAAATAAGAAATAAATGCACGGAGAATCAATGGGTAATTAAAATTGATTGAGTATATTCCCTATTCACACATTAATTTTACAATTATGTCAACCTAACACTGTATTCTTTGTAAAGGTAATGCAAAAGTGAAATGGATTCATAAAAGATTTCAATTGAAAAATGTTAAACGATATGAATGATCTATAACTGTAGCGCACTGGATACTTTAAGTTATCACATTAATATAAATTCATGTACTTACTATCTTTGAAAGGAATTGAACGCATGTGTCTAACTTCAGCAATGATTAAAGATGTAGTCATTGATAGTATATGAGGACGTGTACAAAATAAAATTGTAATTTTCTCTTGTACCTGTAGAATGATACTACTTCTTTCATAAATATCAAATAAATAATGAAGGAAAACATAAGAAGGAAATATATGACCTTACTAAAGTAAAACTAAAATGATCAAAATGATTTTTATAATATAAATAAACATATTTTTTATCTTTTAATTTTAAATATTCTTTAAGCATGTCTTTACAGAACGTGTTATGATCAGAGAAGTAGTACACAAGCACTTATATACCTATTTGTTTGTTATCAACTTTAGAGTAAGAAACTGTTTTCTTTCACTGTTTCCTTTTAGAAAGTGACCTCCTTTATGGAATACTAGAAAATTCTATGTTTAAATATAAAGAATATGAACGAAGTAAGTAATTTAACAATTATCTGATCTCCTTTATGGCATTCTAGTCAATTTCATTTATATGTTTAGAAACATAATAGAACTTGTTTAAACATTCCTTCATGAGTATCACATCGCAGATGATTCTTGACCTATTTTCAGTTCTCTTTTAGAAAAGGCAGAGAAAGTAAATGGTAGACTTAATTGGACCCCTATCACCTTCTAACATGCTTTTATAAGAGTTTAGAGAAAATGAAAAAAGATGAATCTTCAGCGGAGAATGATAATGATCCATCAAGTGAAGAAAATTATTCGTCTTAACAGTGATTTTAGTTATTGTGGTAATGGTAGTTAAACTGAAAATAAGATAGTGAATGATCAAACACCATCTCCCATTGTTTGCTCTTTTACTCCATTATCAAGTTTAGAAGTGATATTTATTTCAGACAGTGATGATGATTATTTAATTATAAGTACAGAGGAACGTGAAGGAGTAAAGAAAGTCCCATCTTTTGATATATCTCGCAGTGAAGTGAGCTCACGTGTAGAAAAGCAAATTATTATAATTAGTGATAATCAAGAAGAAGATATGAAAAGAGGTAAGGTAGAAAACTTTATACATTATTCTTATGCCAGCTATTCAAGTGCGAAAACAGATGTGAATTCATGTTCTTGTATAAATAATATAATTAAAAATTGGAAATATGATGAAGGCCCCTTTGTTGTCATTGTTTTTATAAAATAGATAATCGAGGGAGACATTTATGTGTTATTCGATCTGTGGGTGGAAGTCATAATTTAGTAAGGCTTACGTGGAAAGTATTATTACATCCTATGAAGCTTTTTGAAATTTCCATTACCTATATATCTAAACATGAACATTTAAATTGATACATTTAAATATGCTTTAAATATTTTACTTTTCATTAAAGTGGAAAATATAATAGGCAAATTAATTGAAGAAAACATAATTGCTAATTTAAATGGTGAGTGAAAATATGAGTCTTGCTTTTGAACTTTAATATCATCCACATGTGAAGAAATTAAAAGTATTTTACTTTGAAATATGGAAGGAAAATTCATGTAACTATTTTTATTTTACAAGTAAATATTTTTTCTACAGAGGAAAGTTTATATGAATGATCTTGAAAATAAAAATGACAATTGAGAGGAAAAATTCCTGGATCTTTTGTATACTCTTATGGAAAGAAAACACTTGTATATCTTTGTTGAGAATAAAGAAAATAATTATAGAATCATTTATAAAACTACTTCTGTTAGAAAGAAGTAATCCAGGAAGGATGCGGTAATTAAAGAAAATTAGTAATTCATATATATAATCTATTTAATCTAGAACAGTGACCTAGATTTAGTAAATATATTTATATGAATGAATACTAAACATTTTGTTTATATCTAAATTAAAGTGGTAGTGTGAAATATGCTCTGATTTTTTATTTAAAATGTAATAAAATTATCTGTTTCATATATATATATATATATGTTTAAAATCCTTATAGTATACAATATGAATTGCAGAAAGTAATAGTTCATTTGTATTTAGTGTATCTTTAATAGAATGAATATTAGTTATTTTATCACACTTTACATGCTGTTTCTATTGCTTTGTTTATAGCATTATTGCATAACGCCTTTTTCCATCCATTGTTAAAATCCTTTTCTAAAAATAAGGTACAGAAGAAGGTTAAGTTTTCTGATTCAGCAAAAAAGAACTTATTCTAAGCATCTGACAAATCAGGATGGAAACTTTTTAATACAGCATACACTACACGAATACGCGCAGGGCGGGGCGTCGGCGGGAAGCAGAAAAGATATGAGAAAAGTAGAATTTCATAATCTTAAGATGACTTCGCGCAAATACGAATAAATGTGGCAGAAGCTTAAGAAAAGGAATTTTCAGTCTAATGACACATAAAAATGTGCAGAAAAACTTAAAGTAAGAATTTTATTAAATTAACTACGCATAATAAACTTTAATATAAATAAATTTCAAAAGATTTTCCTGCGCACTGAGTACGAAAATCCGGGAGAAAACTTCTCTTCCTTTCACACCTTGATGTTTTTGTGGGCATAAATGTAAAACAAGGATAAAGAATATTTAAAAAGCAAAAATTTCCTAGAAAATTCTATTTAGTTAATGTTTAAGAAATTTATGGAATTTCGCTCCAAGCATAAAAATACAAGTGGCAATTTTTTCATTGTTTTGTATCTCTGATGCTCTACGTAGACAAACATGCAAAGGGGCTTTAGAAACATTTACGTTAAGGAAATTTCTGCAATTCCACCTGGAGCATAGAGATGGGAAATCATTTTTTTTATTTCGTACCTCTGCTTCTCTACGTAGATATAATCATCAAGCAAATGTTCTAGAAATTCTATATTAATTAATGATTAAGAAACTTCTAAAAGTACTTAAGGATGTCAAGGTACATTTTAGAATTTCACCGTGAGATAAATAACGAATATTCTAGAAAGTTCGTGTACGAGAGTTTCTAGAATTTCACCTTCAAATAAAAAATAAAAAGAAGTCAAGCTACTTTGTAGAATTCCGCCCTGAACATGAAACATTATTTTTTTGCACCTTCGCTGCTCTACGTAGACATTAACATGAAAGTTCTCTACTTTTTAGAATTCTAGCGTGAGATGATAAAAAACTTAGGTTAAGTGACAAAAAACGAATGTTTCGATAAGTTCGGGTTAAGAAAACGCCACCGCCCCGGGATTCCTCGCTAATTCGAATAGCAGTTTACACGGCTGCCGTCGTCACGCCGTCCCGCGCCCGCTGTGGCCCGTTAACGTGTACGTATCGTAGGGCAGATGCAATCACTTCGAATTTGTTGATTTTCTGTAAATTTAATATAATTTTTAAGTAGTAAATTTATCTTCTAAATTAAATAAATATAGATATATACAAATGTGTTTTAATTTCATCCAGAACAGTAACGTTATAAATAGTGAGAATTAAGATTCCTTATAAGAGTGGATATTATAATTCATATATTCAGACAGTGTTTATCACCACCTAGTAAAATGAACTATTATCACAACAGGCTACGAGATGTGTAATTTTGAAGATGAAAAAACTGTAAGTGAAGCTTCTGTACGAAAAGCATTTGAATTATGGAAACCTCAGTACATTCTTCCCTGTAAGAAATGTGGATTCATCTAGATTTCGATAATCATAAGTGTTCTTACTTTAATCGTGAGACATTAAAACACTTTTACAATAAAATTATTTAACTTATTTTAAAATGATGGAAGTGTATGCAGTATTTAAAAGTTTCCATCCTGATTCGTCAGATGCTTAGAATAAGTTCTTTTTTGCATTTGTTTACCTTATTGCTGAATCAGAAAACTTAAAATTTTTTCTACCTTATTTTTAGAAAAGGATTTTAACAATCGAAATAGAAAGGGGTTATGCAATAATGCTACAATCAAAGCAATAGAAGCAGCATGTAAAGTGTGATAAAATAAATAATATTCATTCTATTAAAGAAAAACTAAATACAAATGAATTATTACTTTCTGTAATTCATATTGTATATTAAAAGGAAGTTAAATGAATATATGATTCAGATAATTTCATTCCCTTTTAAAATATAAAAACCTGGGTTGGAGTTACTAGTTTCCCAACAGACGCCTTCTCAGGTGGTGGATAGGGGAATGCAGACCAGATATGGAGGGTATCGAAAACATTCCCGAGCGGACCAAAACCAGTACTGCTGCATGCAGTTACAAGAGGGATCCCCTAATGCTGGGGGAACATAACCCCGAACAAAACTATCATGGTGTTGGGATGCACCATCACCATTACCACTCTGAGGCTGAAGGTGAATGACATAGGCAAGGCTCACAGATGGACACAAGACGACAACTTTACTGCGAGCTCGTAGAGCATACAACTCTACACCGCTAAAACATGACAAGAAATAGTAACAGATGGTTCTTGGATTCTCCTGGGTTAAAATATTTCAGAGGTAAACATGTCCATCATTCATGTCTCCGGGCGTGGACTGTTTCAGGGGGATCCAAGAACTGGATTAAGAAAGACCTTGGAATAGAAATGTGGATCGTACGAACATTATAACAAACGTTCGCTCTTCACGTGGAGATACGGTAGACCGAGAAGTACGATCTAGACATATTAGCGACACAAGAAGTTCGGTGGGAGAGTCAAGATAGTCAATACACTTTCTACTACTGGGAACACAATCTCTCGATTTCGGAACAGGATTCCTTATTAAGAACAGTATCCTTCAGGCGGTTCAGAATATAGAGTTCGTTAACGATAAAATATCGTACGTTATGATAAGTGCTCGGTGAGGCAACAAAGTTTTCTTAAACATCTATGCTCCGACCGAGGTCTCTACTAATAACGAAACAGATATATTATACGTTGAGCTAGAAAGGCTGTTTGACCGAATGCCGAAGTATAATTCGAAAAGTGTTTTGAGTAATTTCAAGGTAAAGGTAGGGAGAGAAGAAGAATATAGACCTACTAGAGGCAAATACAGCCTTCAAGAAAAGCCCAAGAACAATGGAGAAAGGCATAACTTTCGCAACTTCGTTAAACCTACAGGTAAAGAGCGTGAACCTTGAACACAGACATACACAAATACAAATGGATATCTCCGGCCATTAAACTCTCAACCATATCGATCACGTATTAGTAGATAGACGAAGAAACACCAACATAATGGATGTTAGGTCGTACAGAGAAGCGTAAGGTGACACTGACGATCAAACAGTAATCACGAAAGTAAAGTAATTGCGATGTGTTCCATATTCATCACAAACAGAGAAAGCAAGGGGTCAAAACAACTGAAATTCGAAGTTAAACGATTAAATAATCCGAGCAAAAGCAGACGATTACCAACTCGAAATCTCAAATACGTTCGAATCCTAGCGGACTCAGTAATAGCAACGATGATATTAATAATGGAATTGATGTAAGTAAGATGTGGGAGGCAATTCCTGAAATAATTAAGACCGCAGCGAAGGGACGTGTAGGTGAGAAGAAACAACAGAAAACAAAACCTTCATTTGATGAAGAATGCCTTAAGCTTCATGAAATACGAAAACAAGCCAGGCAACGATGGGTAAGTATTAAGAGCGAAACAAATACCAACCACTACAGTAACGCGAAACGAGACGCCACACTCGGGTTCAGAAAAAAAGCGAGAATATCTGACGCAGAAGATTCAGGAGATAGAGGAAAACGGGAAAACAAATAACATACGAGATCTATATAAAGGAGTAAACTCGTAAAGAAAACTTTACCAGCCGAGATTAAGAATGATCAGATATGAACGTGGAGATCTTCAGGCGGATCCGACTAAAATTTTCGATGTGTGGAAAAGTTATTTCGACAAACTTTTTAATGTACACAACGGAAAACAGCCAGGAATTTGAAATCTATACGGCAGAACCGTGGATTCCGAAAAAACTATCGAGATCAAAATGAGAAAGAAATTGAAAATTTTCAAACCATCAGGAACAGACAACATTCGAACCGAATTAATTAAAGCAGGAGGAACGGCACTAATCAAGGAACTACATAAATTGATAAGTGCTGTATGGTGATTTTTTGGGGGGCTTACCTTCCAACACTGCTTCTTAACATGCTTTGCACAGACTAAGTTGTGCACTTTTGGGGGCGTGCAACACGTACATCTTAATACTCCTTAACTAGTGGCAGGCTTGCCCCTAGGGATTGTTCGATCGCCGGGATTCCGGCATTCCAAGAATCCCCTGTGTTCCTTCTGACGAGATAGCTCGTGTTGCGTGACGCTCTTGGACCAGGTATCCAAAGGGAATCCGGTCTTGGTTCCTAGTTGGAACTTGTTGGTGGGGAATGGAGTCCCCATCTACATATATATTTTATTTTACAAAAGAACATACAAACACATTTAGACGACACAGACATCACAGGACAACACAACACATAACTTGAGTGGCTTCTTGTTCATTTCCCCCAGTCTTTTCTTCTCTCCTACAAAGATATAAGAAAAAGAAAGCAAATGATTAGTAGTCTTCTTCTTCTTCTCCCTTTTTGGCTTGTCTTACTAGTCATCGCAGGAGGGCTTCTTCTTTCTTCTATTTAGTGACTGTTGTTTCTTCTAGTTATTAAATTGTTTCATTTCCTTCTTTCATTCACTCTTCACTCACTCACCCATGGGATTGACTTCTTCTAATGGAGAATAGATGTGGTTTCCGCAACCACACGACTTAATATTTTCACTTCACATTCGCACGCACTCACGGTATTAATTTCATCTAGTTCCCATCACCACACATTCACTACTCAACAACACCTATACAGAATTACATTTCTTTTCAAATAACCTCGTCATATGCTTTTACTGATTGCATCTTTAACCAATGCTCAAGTTGCACACTGTTTTACATAGCACATGCATTCACTTCGTTTGGAATATGACAAGTACATGATTTTATACGAATATTGAAACTTAAAGTATTCAGTGCAGGACAACCACGATCATTCATATATTTACATTTTTCTATTGAAATAATTTACGAATCCATTGCACTTTTTCATTACCTTTACAAAAGAATATAGTGTTAGCTTCAGAGTTGTACAATTAAAGTGCAAATATGGGGTATTCTAAGTCCATTGGAATTATACCGTGATCATCCAGGAAAATTTATACTTAACCATACACAATTTGTTTTGATATCCTAATGATAAATCAATCATTTCACGTGGAAGTACAATCATAGAATGAAGCAGCAAAATACCATCACTTGAAAGCATCAACAATTCTCTAGCATTAAACTCATGAGGAGAAATTTTAAAACCTTTCATGTCTATAATATATTCTCGTGAACAAACTAAAGTTTTTACTGGAGAAAATTGCTGTTCGATAATTGTAGGAATTAACTGAGCAATAAATTCACTGTTTGAAACAAGTAATTTACATTTCTTAAAAATCACATATTCATTGAAATAGTAAAATGACCCTGAGTCTTATAGATCTCATAATATTTCACAAATGTTTTATGATCATTTACTTGATTTGAAAAAAGTTTCAATATAATACTACCATTAATCCGTTATATATTCAACCATGCGTAATATTTAAAGTACATCCACAACATAGAATTGCATTTTCTTTAAAATACGTTTTATCTGTTTCTAAAAAGCATGAGTCAAAAATAAATAAGTTATTACATAAAGTATAGTCAGTTATTGTAAACAAACTTTTTTCCTCAGGAATTCGTAGTAGAACAGTCACCTGAGTTAACCACCATACAAAATATCATCTGTAATTAGTTTATCAAGTATCTCTACCACTTTACGTTGAAGTAGATCTCGCAATCCACATTCAAAATTCACAACTCGGAATTCACCTGGATTTTCATTGTTTCTTAAATATGTATTATATATATATATATATATATCCATAAAGTCTTTAGGATTTAACACTGCATTCTATGTACGATCATTCAAAAATTTATTACGGTCTTCTTCACTCAGATCCAAGCTAAGACAGGCATGTGCTAACTGATTAGAAACTTCGTAAAACAACAGCCCTAATTAAGCAAGATTCAAATGAATTAGTATTACATCCCTAATACAAAGTTCTTCAATGACATTATTAACTCATTGACAAGACGGAGTATTAGACTTTCCACTACATACAGAAGATAAAGATTGAAAACCATTATCGAAAACAGAGTTTAATTCATAAGACTAATTTACACTGAGTGAATATTCAGTTTATTTTCATCACTGATACTTTCCAAACTATGTAAATCACGACTACAATCAAAAATTACTTGCACACACTAGAGATTTAATTTTAAAAAAATGATTATATTCAATAGAATTTTCAACACTGAGTAAAAAAATCATTTCTAAGATCATTGTTTATTTCAGAACATTGAATATTAGAAAAATCAGTCACATTCACAGAAGTTTTCCACACATCTAAAATCACTACTTATTTCCACGCTCTTAGAATTAGTATTGATATTAGAAAATACAAAGCCTGATTCACAATAATTTTCTACACTGCGTAAATATGTCACAGATCACTTTATTTTCACAGTATTACAAAAAGTAGAACACTGATTCGTAAGTGAAAGAATATTTACTTATAGAATCGTTCTTCACTCTCACTGAAGCTTCAATACTGGTTTCGATATTACTCACTAATGATGGAGAGCAATGTTCAATATCAGGTAATTCTAATGCAAAGTGTTCTGCGTTTCCCACTACAGATACAAA
This sequence comes from Lepisma saccharinum, assembly GCA_022664845.1. NCBI lineage: Eukaryota > Metazoa > Arthropoda > Insecta > Zygentoma > Lepismatidae > Lepisma > Lepisma saccharinum. The sequence continues at coordinate 11,970 of JAGDQP010010085.1, forward strand.
ATTGACTGAAGAGCAACTTTTATCGCACCACAATGAGCTTTGGAACTCATGATAAGGTGGAAGTTGTTTTTCCTAACACTGATAGATGTACAGTCGACTCCTTATTTAATATTTCAACTGAGAACCAATTAGCATCATACCTTTGTTATCCAATGAAATGACAATTTCACTTTTTATGTGGGCTTGATTTCCTTTTAATAGTAATAACACACTACCTTCATGTTTCTCCTTCTTCTAATGATATATCCATCTTCCCATTAAAAGATGAAAGAGTCCTAATCACGTGCATAAAATATGTCCTTTATCAAAAGTTTATCACGAAATTCTATCACTTTATTTGACAATAAGAAACGAAGTTCACATTCAAACTTATATTTTAAATGATTTGTTCCCGAATGACAACTCACATATAAATGAAAAATATCCCCAATATTTTTTTATATAATCACACGCGATAAACATTATCGTTTAAAAATTGTAATTGTTTCTCTTCACTTAAAGCCAATCCTGAAATTAAATATCCCCTATACTCATGTTCTGTTTTTTCTTTCTTCCAAGATGCACACGCTGAACACAATAAAATTTCACTTGTATTTCAATATTACGAGTTAATTTCATTATACCATTCAGATCAACCCATTTTGATCGACATCCACATGAAGGCATTTCTGATGTGCTTGCTGAAACCATATTTAAACTACCGTTCATTGCCATGCTTACAAAGAGACTAATAATTTTAAAAGCATTCTCCCCTTAAACATGTATAAAACAAGAAGATTCAACTTGATCCATAACTTAAAAAAATGTCAATCAAACAACCTCAATGTGTCGACATCATTCAAATATGTTCCCGGAAGTTCCTATGCTGCACGCAAACACTATCTGAAAACAACTTTTCATTTCCACAATAAACATCAAACATGTCAATCAAACCGCTCCGGTCTGTCCACTTTAAAAAATAATTTCCATCACTTTCCTCCCCTCAAACGTGAAAAGAAACAAGTGTGTGCATGTCTCTTCCGTCAATCACCTCTCATCTAACCTTAAAGGTCATTACCCTTACCTAATAAAATGTGAGATACTTCAGTTTTTCACCGGTAATACCTGCAAAGTTTCATGTTCTAAATGTTTCACCAACAATGCCTGCAATATTTCACCCGAAATGGATGAAATGTTTCACGTTTATGATCTTTCACTGGCAACTGCTGCGTTGCTTTCACCAGCAATGTGCACGGTCGTCAACAATGGTCTTAATAAAATAATGATGATTAATAAAATATTTTTCTCCTCCCACTGCACTGTGGATTATGTGTGCTGATCGATCACATCAAGCTAAAACTCAACTGAGGTCAAATTTCATTAAATAACAAGAAACCTCAAAAACTCAATCAACCGTATGAGACAATCATGTTCCCCCAAGCTTCCAAATATATATCAAGCCAGTGTTCAACAAAAGCCAAATAGTAAGTAACCTAGTTTCAAGGTAACAAGATTCAGTTTGCTCCGTAAGATTTTAATGATCCTTAAAATTTCCCGAAAGCGCGTAAAAACAAGACTGTGCATGTCTAATTCCTTCCTTTTTAATTAAGGATATACACAAATCTTTCACCTAAGGTCATTTGGTTTAGTCACCAGAAATATTCAGAAAAACAAGACTCTACATGCCTGTACTTCCCAAACTCTTTAATTAACGAAATACTCATAACTTTCACCTAAAGTCATTTAGTTTAGCCACCAAAAATAAAAAAACAAGTCTGTGCATGCCCCATCTACATTCTCTCAAGACGAACAGCGTAGCTCAACAAAAGATCTTCACCAAACAGGTTACGGCATAACTATACTCTGCGTTCACGGTAAATAAACCCATATTCTCCGTCAAAAATAAATATTATTCCTCTCCTATTCACTATTCAGTGCTTCTACAAACCCGGAAATCAATAAAATAAAAATAATTTCACCTCCTTCAATACATTTCACAAAGATCAATCAACCTACCATCTTCTCTGGCTACCAACGCTCTCCATGGAAAAGTTCAAAGTTATTTTTACCTAAGTACCGTATTTACGTTTACACTTATACAAGCTTAAAGAATTTCAGAAAAAAAGTATTCTTATTAAGATCTACATTCTTTTTATTGAGAGCTGACATCACCTTTCCATTTCTAAAACATCAATCTTATCAACGCTCTAAAAAAAATAATTATTTCGTAAAAAACAAACATGAAAACTCATTTCCATGAAATGCAGTCTTAAGAGGTCGTTCGCTCTCTCTTTACTGTGCATTAAGACATGTCAATCTTTTGATTTTAGAAACTCTCATTTCGGCAAACCAAGTTCATCAATAAGAGGTACCATATCGGTTATTTACAACATTAGGTTTTGTCTTCTTTTAAGAAATTTACTAATGCAAATACTCAAAACAAGATAATCCAATTTAAAAATTCCTGAAGTCAATACATACATTATTTCATTCAAAAACAATCTTACTCATATATCACAAATCTCATTTTCAAAATTACAAATATCTCCGAATTCATCAATAAGAAGTACCATATCAGATATCGAAAATATTCAGCTTTCTATTATTTTAAGTAATTGCTTCCTAATGCATTTACTCAAAAACAAGATATTACAATTTTCCTAAACATGAAAGTTCACTCGAAGTTTTAATTACCTCTCTTCACTTTCGAGGTCATTATTAGCAATGGGGAGGGAGCGCTTCCAATGGACTCTCTAGAAAACCAGGTCGTTTACCATCTCAACTAACAATGTCATAGAAAGTACTTCCTTGTCTGCAGCCTGAATGTGATGCGTGCAATGAACTCTCAGAAGAAACAAAAATATCTATTTAGGTCAGGGCAACCACCCTTTCAAGTATCAATGACATCAAATACTAGTTTTTCTCCACCCGGAAGGTTCTGCGTGCAATGAACTCTTAAACCATTTAGGTCATCCCGTACACAGATAAAGTTAAGCTCAGTTCAGTGCCACAAAGGAAGGACAATGAACTCTTACAAGAATCAAAAATGTCCATCTAGGTCAGGTCATTACCCTTCGTGAACAGACAAAGTTTACGCCTTCACCTGAGTGCCTCAGACGAAAGAAGAACCACCCATAACACATACTCTCTCTACCGCTAATAGTAAACACTGCTATTTCATGAATAAAAACTTTTCTTCACGACATCGTAAATTTTACCGGCAATTTTTCGTGTTTTCGTGAAATCCTCCGGCTACGGGCGGCTCGCTATACCATGCAACAACTGTTCTAATACCCGGCAACGCAATAACAGTGGCGGTTCATTATACTTAGCAACAAATGGTGTAATGCCGGGCAATGCAGTAAAACTGGCGGCTCCCTGTACCTAGCAACGACTAGTGTCATATACGGCAACGCAGTAACAGTGGTGACTCCCTATACCTAGCAACAACTGGTATAATACCCGACCCTGTTAACACCTATCGAAGGTCACTGCTCCATTGACTTACGTCATTAGAGCAATAACCTCAGGTGCTCTCCTTACGTCATTATAGCAATATCCTTAAGTGAGGTCAATACCCTCTATACTAACTTTCGCTCTCTCAAGGTCAATAACCTCTAGGTGACATCAATTTCCTGTCTCTCACGTCATAAAAATGAAGGTCGCTGCTCCAACGGCTTACGTCATTAGAGCAATAACCTTAGGTGAGGTCAATCTCCTCTGTACTAACTTTCGCTCCCTCGGGTCCTGGTCCATTCAAACAAGACCACCGTGGCCTGACGCGTCAAAAATACCGTTATTGCCTGAGGCGATAAAAATGTGCAATTTACCCAAAATATCTACTGTAATGTGATCGTCTGCCTGTACCCCAATAACGCCACAGCGAATATCTCATTGACTAAGCACAGTGTATGCCTTTGTAATTTAAACATTTATATCAATTTTTCTGTATTTTCTAGATCAAATAAGAAAGCGTTTTTGAATTTCTCTCATAGCAAGAGCTATTCTATTGTAAGATTTTTCCATTGCTACATGAATTTCACATTGAATGTGTGGGTATACCTATTTGTAGTCAGGAAAGTTCCTGAGCATTGTTTCTCGCTTTAGTTTTCAAGGAAACATTTCCTATTGTGTAGATTAATGCAAAGTGTGTGTATAAGTTTCTATTCAACGAAAAGGATGGCGTTATTAGGAACCTATGTTCCTAATTACGCCACCATGTAACGATGTTTTGTATTTTTCCCCGCTGTCATTGTATGCCAATCCTTATATCATACTGCTGGAATGTATGATAACGTTCTCACACAAGCCGTTTTGGAAATATGACTGCCGTGGTTCACTAGCTTCATGAGATATACTCTTAAGTTTGCGTTATTTGGCTCACCTGCCTGATTATGTATTTTTCACAAACGTTGCTCCAATAAAACTGAATAATTTTGCTGGCTGCGGATTCGGCGCACTTTTGAAATTAGAAAAAAGTATCTTAAATTTAATATTTCTTTTTGAACTTCATGTCGTCGCACCTAACAGCCTTCCGCGTACCACAGTTTGAAAACCCCTGACTTAGCGGGAAAATATCGAAAATACTTCTGGTATATTCCATATGCGCTTCCTCCTCACGAAGATCCAGCCAGGATCCGTCACTGTTGCAATGTTCGTTCATGGTAGAAAAAATCCATTCGATTGATACATTCGATCCAGGAATGCTTAGAATGAACGACACCACAATGCTTTCGTTTCAGATGGAAAAACAAATGAACCCACATCTAATTTGCAGATTTTGATTTCTATTCAACAACCTTATTCGGTGCCTCTTTAACCGAAGTAAATTCTTCATAAATATAATCAATGATAATTGTATTTTCCATTAAGTGCTTGTCGACCATTGGTTCTTCTAAAGACGAAGTTAGGAAAAGTGGCAAAAGATTAGAATATTAGGTATAGTCAATAAATAACGAGGCAGAGGATACCTCACGAGCACTATGGTATTGAGAAAACGTGAGATGGGTCTAGGTACTGGTATGAAGAAGACGTTTAGCGCATGTTTCTTTCGCTAGATGACGAATGTGTTCCGAAACAAATGTGAAAAGGATGCTAGCCAAGAAGCGGCTGCGTTCATTTTCTTCAGTTTGAAAGCGACACCAGAACAACAGGTTTATCGTATTGCCATGTCTCTGAAATAGCTGCAGCAGCGTTACAACGACGCTGGGGACGACTCTCTCTCAGCAGATGTTACCAGTGACGAAAGTTGGTGCCACCACTTTGAGTTCGAGACCAAATGGCAAAATCTTCAGTGGAAGCACACAACGATTTCAATTGGACGATGAAGTCAAGGTGTGCGTGTGCAATTCGTTCAAACAGTAGCCTAAGGATTTCTACGAGCGTAGCATTCTTCGGCTAGTATCACAATGGTATAAATGCCTAAACAACTGCGGAAAATACTTTTAAGATTAGTGAAATAATTACTGTGAAATATTCTCTGCCTCGTTATTTATTGACTGTTCCTAATACATGGTAATAAAGAATTTTTGCCTTTCCTCGTGGGGTTGGTAAAGGACACATAAATAAGTGAAAATAAAGGACTCTAGTCATTTTGCCGGTAATACTTTATGTTTGCGCAAGTTGGATTACGACTCTGGCAAATGAACATTTGCTTATCTTCCAAAATAAGATTTTGAGAAAGAAGTATGGGCCGAAACAGATTTAAATTATCGCAGAATGGAGGAGACTGCATAATAAAGAACTCCACAGAATGTAAGAGACATCCGCTATATTAGAAGAAGAATGAAATTACAACGGCTAAGATGAACAGCTCGGATGGAAGAAAAATTAATATTATATTATATCGTGGTTTGTAAGCCGGAAGAAAAGAGGTCATTGGGAAGACTGAGACGTCGTTGGGGTTACGTTATTAAAAGAGAGCTTCAAGATGATGTTCACGATGAAAACTGGCTTAATCTTGCTCTTAATGGAACCCAGTGGTGAACGTTTGTTACTGCTGCGATGAATTTGCGAGTCCCGTAAGCCATAGAGTTAGTGAGTTAAGTAGGCATTCATAGGCGCTGGCTATTGGCATCCCAGAGTGACGTACTTTATAGTAGTAGTCCGCATTGTGAAAATATCTCCACAATGTGTAATTCCTCGTGAATTATACTTTGGTTCAGTAGAAAACAGAAATTATTACACGGGAATATAATAAATGGTATGCAAGTCAAAAACAGATAAACATATCGTCTGATTCACTAGCTACTGTCAGTTGTATAAAAGTATTTCGTAAGTTCAAGAATATGAACGTAGGCGTTTACATTTTTGAAAATATGATTCATTACAAAAGTATGTCTTGTGTGCCTTAACTGTATTAGTAATATCCTCAGAAAATATTTCAAAATTGTAAGGATACTTGTTGTTGCGAGGATACATTTAGTTTATTGCGATTACATTTTATAAACTTCTTGTAATCATCTTGTTTCTAACACATCCTGACAGACTCCAACGCACTCATTTTGGATTGAACTTCCTTAATTTATAACTGGGAAAGTGTGGTCTTTGAAGCTAAGTTGATAAAAGCAGAGTTTCTGAAACTGCGGGACGCGATCCCTCAGGAGGTCGCCAGAATGTTACATGCGGATCGCGACGAAACGGGAATATAGATAAAATATTTGTGCTCGCATAAAATATAGAAAATTAATTAACAGTTGAATTCAAATTCGCTCTAATTTACAGTCACTAAAATCATTGATGCTGCTCTACAATATGTCGTATATGCGTGTATGCATGTGTCGCTGAATTGAATTGTATTTATGACCTTTAGGTATCTAAGGCTCAGGCCGAGATAAGGGAGGGGAAAGGATTCACGAAGATATCAGTCAGGTGTTGAAGCTGCCATCCCGGCATTTCCCTGGTGTGGCCGAAGAAAAACTCTGGAAAAACCTCAGTCAGGATGGTCGGCCGCTGGGATCGAACCCACGACCTCACGCATGCTACGCCAACACTCTACCACTGAGCTATGGCGGCTCGGTGCATGTGTCGCTATACACGTTTTATCAGTGACTTGTAGTTGTAACTTTTATTGCGAATCTGTCTTCGATGTAGTAATGTTATTTTCTTCTTCATATTTCATGTTACGATATGTTCGCGTAGTTTACGCAGAGTTGAAAAATGGGTCACCTGATTGACCCGGTCTGAGAACTACAGTATATTTAACTGGGCATTTCTGCGTCGTAGACCTATATTTTGTGTTCTGGAAGTAACACCTCCGATCTTGGTAAGATCAGAAAGAAACACTATTCAAACGTAAGGAAATTATTATAAATTCCTCTTTGCCCTCCGAATCACCGAGCGAGACCGGGTCTCAAGCCCAGACCCGGCGACCCGGTTCTAAACTTGACCCGAATGACCCGATTGGCTCGGTGACCCATTACAGCTCTGGTTTCCCGCATTAAACAAAAATTAACAAACTGTCCCGTGGAACAAAATTATAATTTTGTATTTCGAAAGAACAAGGATAAGTGACGTAACAAATAATAATGTACTGAACGGGAAATGAGGGAAGGAACTAATAGAACATAAGGAAGTCAGAGAAGAAAGTTTTCCTGTCGTTGCAGATCTATAGAAGCATCCGTTTGTTTGAATCGTTGTTTTCATTTATTATTAATTCGTTTCTTAATTATAATGTTTATTGACATTGTCACTTTCATTTATACCTAGTTCAGGATTCTGTCAATTTAACATAAGATTGCCTAAGCGCTCTTTGGCTTCGAATTTCATTATTTTTAATCAACCAAGCACTTTTCAATATGTGTTAAAAATAAATCTTTGTTTCTATTTCGTAATTATCGAAATCTTCAAGAAAAAGTAGAACTTCTGAAAATTAAAATAACTGTTCAAATGTACAAAAAATAATCCGAAAGTGTCGTTTTGTTTTGAATTACTGCCTTTCTGAGTGACTATGCGCATATACGCAAGAATTCTTTGTATACTTTGTTACATTCAATAATATTTGCTTCATTATCTTAATACTGTATTGCATTTTAAAGTATCTCTCTTAAATGTGCAAAAGAATAAAAGTGTTCGTTACTTTGAATTCTCTTCAAAAGATGTTTCCTTTTTTCAGGAACTTTAATTGAAGGTATGGTAACTCCGGTATGGATGACTACGGGCGAGATGACCAATGCTTCAATTTCTCGCAGTAGTTGAAAAAGTGATTGAAACTTGAAAGGCGACAAGTCTTTGGCTCCTAGAAATAGTTTGTTCAACACCCATGTTTCATTTTCATTTCGCTTCTACTTACTTACTTACTCTATGGCTTACGGAACTCGCAAGCTCATCGCCGTAGTAACTAACGTTCGCTATCGGGATCTATTCTGGGCAAGCCAGTTTTCAACACAGACACCTACTTCTCGAAGATCCCTTCTAATATTACCCTTCCAACGTAGTCTCTGTCTTCCCAACGGTCTCTTTCCCTCCGGTTTTCCAACCAAGATGGAATATAATCTTCGTTTTATTCCCATCCGAGCTACATGGCTTGCTCACCTTAGTCGTCATGATTTCATTATTCTTACAACATAGGGTGAGTCTTACAGTTTGTGAAGTTCTTCATTATGCAGTCTCCACAATTCTCCGGTCCTATCGTCTCGTTTCGGCCCGTATATCTGTCTCAAAACCTTATTTTCAAACACTCGTAAATTGTGTTCGTCTGCTACGGTCGTACTCCAACTTTCGCAACCGTAAAGTATTACCGGCAGAATAACCGTTCTGTACATTTTCAGTTTAAACTTCCTTGATATTAATCGTGAGGTTAGGAGTTTCTGGACTGAATAGAAACATGCGTTGTTCGATATTAAACGACTTTTTATTTGTTCCGTTACCTCGTTTTTGCTTGTTAGGTATGAACTCAAGTATTTAAATTTGTTTACTTTATGTTTTCATTCCTAATTATTATGTAGGCTACTCATTTCCGTTAATCCCTGTGTTTCGGCTTGTTATCATGTATTTTGTTTTCTCTATGTTTACCTGTAGACCTATCGCATCGCACGCACGCACCAAAGACATCGGTGTTACTTTGTAGTGCCTCAGTGCTTCCCCTATTAAATCTACATCATCCACGTACACGATCTACTACGAGAAATAAAAGCTTTGGCCCTCTCAACCGTATTGCCATCCATCCGGGAACCCTAAGTGTGTAAGCTCACGCTGAAATGTTTTAGCTTTTAAAATTGTCATTGTTTCATATTTTCACTGAGTTGAATGATTTTACAAAACTGTTGAAAATGTGTTGAAAACATTACTTCAGTAAATTCTATCTACAGAAATTTCAATTTACTTGTAAGGTCCTTTATTTGTAATTTATAAACAAAAATAATTACTAATTTTTTTCTGAGTATGAACAACTACGAAATGTGGTTAAGTATTGAAGTTTATACAATTTTTGATTAGGGGGCCTTACATCAATTCATTTACGTTAAAGGGGCGGAGGGAGGGGGGACTTGGAGGCAAGAAGTTTGAATAGAAGTTTTAAAGCAAACCGACTTCTATTAATTCTTTCGCCAGCCCTTCTACTACTTTTCTAGGTAACCAAAAGTCGTTTATTTATTCCCTTGGGTGAGAAAATTACAAAATTTAAAGAAAAAAAAAGTAATCATGAGTAAAAAGTTAAATATCCTTATTTTTTAATGTAAAGGAGACGCTCATTTTTTACTGCCTATTTAATTTAAATCTCTGTTTTTGGAGGGATAGGTTAGAAGTGGAGTAGCTCGGCTGTAGTTCAGTTTGTAGAGCGTTGGCTTTGCATTTGGAAGGTCGTGGGTTCGCGTGCAGCAACCATCAATCCTGAATTAAGTTTTCCTTGACTTTCCTCGGTCGCACCCCACAAATGCTGGAATGCTATCTTCGTTTAGGCCAGGGACGATTCCTTCCCAAGCTCTTTCACTTTGAATTGGAATTTATTTTTAACTTCTTTAGGCAATCTCTCTCTTCTTGTTGCTGTATTTTCTCCATTGTGAAGTGGCATTTCTGGATTATTTTGAGTGTTAAAAATAATTGTTACGTCTTTTGGAAACAGTGTAATGGGCAGAAACGAATTAAAGGCAAATTCGATTGCAATGAAAATAAGACTGAATGTGTTTATAAGATCTCTTGAAGATATATACATTTGTCGAAATCTTCCGCTTCCAAATGGCTTTTTATACTCAATAGTTTTCTTCTGTGCAAAAAAAAAAATCTTCATTGCGAGCATATGGTTTTTCTCACGCTTGCTTTCCCACTTTTTTTTTTTTTTTTTTTTTAATTCAAAGTCGTCGTCGCCTTGTCTTGCGCTACCACAGTTACGGTCGCTCGCTAGCACTACTTCGGCAACTGGTTTTCTTCAAGTCGAGTTCCGCCCGCCGTGCGCGGTTGTTTTCCTATATCTCGATGTGACGTCACATAATCGGAGGCGTGTACAACTTGACGAGCCGCTCAAGATCACGTGGTTACCTACGCGGAGTGTGGTGTCCCAAGTCATAGAGTATTATTGTATGTATGTGTGGTGAACAGAGATTCAGCAGTCAGAGTTCCAGTGGATGCTGCGAGGAGCACGTCATTTATGTGCTGTACAATGTGAGACATTCGTGTGCAGTGAGTTTCAGTTGTTAACAACAACAGGTTGTGTTCACCCAGTCGCTTTGATACGCTGTTTTGTCCTCATTTGTTTCTTGTGTTAAAATACATTCAAGAGAAAGAAGTTGACATTCGTTGTATTGCTGCAGGATCTAACCAGTCCGCAAGGGTAAGTGGCTTAGTTTTCTTTTTGTGTTGTCCAATATTTTCTTTTATAAATCAGGCCACATAACCGCTAACTCCTAAGGTCGTAACATTAAAACAAGAAACTAAAATATATCTCGCTAAAATGAATAATATTAATTTTTATTTTAAACCGGTACAGTATATTATTGTATCGGCTGATCACGTAATTTTAAATAGGTTGTTACTCACGTTTAATTATTTATCAGAAAATACAAACCCAACTGTTGTAGCCTATTAGTGCATACGATGGTTATGTGGGGAAATTCTTATCAAACCAAAACAGCATAAAAGTAAAAAGCAAAACCTGTAGCTTCAGAGAGGAATGAAACTCTTAAATGCAATTGTAGGTACAGGGTCAATTGTCATCATTATGTTATCTGTTGACACATTTTCATATTCCTGTCGCAATCAATTTGTGAGGCTATATTGATGTCGAGGACGTTTATATATAGAAAGATAACTGTTTAATAACTTAACTGGTAAGGAATGGTCACCAATGAGTTGCTTTTTACTTAAATATAGACCTTTAATGATAAAAAATTTCGTTGTTAAGTACAGTTTTATCATTAACCTCAAATGTTAATGCAGAATCAACAAAGCGACGGAAGAGCTTTTTGCTTCTTGTAATTTTTTAGAAGAGTCTTATATTCGTTTGTCTACAGAGAAGAGAAGCAGATGTTTCACCTGTTTAGGAGTAATGACCTCCCTTGGGCTCGACAGCGGACGATCTTTTAAATCTTTTAATATTCGGTTGTCTATTATTAGATAAATGATTTTATTTTCTTGGTGCATGTGTAGTTTAGTGTTGTGAAAGCGATGTTTCTTCCAGGTGAATGCTTGACTTTTACGGATTCTTTTTTTTCTAACGCAAGGAGTTCCGGGTTCAGATGTGTATGCACGAGAAACAACGTTACTTCTTGTAGCGATTGCCGTTAGTTACTAATGCCTTGAATCGTTAGATGCAATTTAGCAGTTCAACTTGTATTTTTAGGATCTCATCATCACATTTTGCTCACAATTTCATTTGCAACGTGTCTTCCGTATATCCTTACACTTGTAAGGCATTGGATGAACTGATTCCATGCTTCCAGTTCCACTGTGTTCCATAAATCGCTTAATAACGGTTGTAATTACATTTTTCATGTTAGGAACAAACATACTTTAACTTAAGCATGGTCAAAGTTACCTCATCCAACGTAACCTAAATTGAACTAAACAAACCTTAGCTAATCTAACCTAACCAATCTGAAACAAAGTACCGTACATAAATAAAAATATGGAAGTAAAAGAAATGCATGTAGTTCTAGCATAATAGTCCTTCAATACAGTCTCATATTATTTAAGAAAGTACTCCTCGCCTATTAGTGTTTCTCCTAAAACGTGTCCATTAGTGTTGAAAATACTCAGTAATCTAACTACAATACAACAGAGCGGATTAATATTGTCTATGTTGCTGTCTTCAATTTTCGATGCTCTATTGTTACTATCCTGTGGATACAGCACGAACAATCGCCGTTCATATGCATTGGTTATATTCACGCCAAGTTTTATTTCTTGTCGTATGTATGCAGGATGAAGAAAAAAGCGAGTTCTTTTTCTTTGCACGCGTATCATAATACCAAGGACTAAAATGGCGAAAGTTGTTTGTCCCCGACGACACACTCATACATCGTATGTACATAACACAGCATTCGAACATTTCGTAGCGAACTCACCTTTCTTCGTATTCAGCTTTCTTTTGTACGTGTATGCTATTGTTCAGGAAAAACTGTTCAGACTTTCAGGGTAGGAAATACAATAGAAAAAGTGCGAAGGGGAAAGAAGCGTTTCTTGCTGTTCTTTGGTCTTCCAAAAAAAAAAGTTATCCCCGACTGTTTCGTTTCTCTTTGTCCACAGGGATGGAAATTGTCTATTAATTGTGCTGCTCATAGGTAATTTTGTTGAATGTATTAAGTTTAGCAATACCGAAATATCGAACAAATAGTCTATATATGCTTGGTGAAGTAGATAGTCTATAAAACTGTAGGAGAGACTTTAAGTGAACTAAACTAAATATGTAAGAAAAAAATATACCATTCCAAAATATTATTCATGTTATTATCTGAAGAGCGTTCAGTATATCAATCTCCCGTAGAGCGTTCACGTGTTGTGCTTGGGGCCCTCGGTTCGATACCAGCGTGTGTAATGTGGGCTTTTTGGTGGACAAACACCGTTGATCACATTTTGTACATTTGTTTTCCCAATTCCAATCACTATTTGAACGCCCTTCTCTATTTAGATCATAGTTCCCACCTTTGTTACTTCCTTTATTTACGCTTCTTACGCACATAAGGACAAGTTTACAAAATATATGTGCAAAATGTGTACAACAATTTATATATTTTACAGTGTAGTTGTTTGAAATAACTTTATAATAATTTGCTCAGTTTGCGCTCCAATTTATAAATGTTAATTTCAAAAGATATGAACACTTTAGAATCTTTTTATGATGAAACAGAAGAAACGACGTAAAAGAGGATCAAGATTTATCCACTCATGAATTGTATTTATGGCCTTTAGGCATTTAAGGCTCAGGCCGTTCTCCATTCATGCAACATATAATAATTGTATTCAGTATGTATATTATTTCTTGTGCAGGCGACGTATATGCAATTCTCAGCAAAAAAAAAGTTAATTTACAGGTTCTACCGTATACGATCAATACTCGAAATGACATGGTGTGTGCCCTCTCGCACCCACGTTCATTTGAAATGAAATATCATACACTGCATACTTCGAGTATGTAGACCCATTCCTCGTGGCACAGTGATTATGATCTTGTATTTAGGATTAACACTGAAGAAACACGCAGGTTCAAGTTCTGCTGCCGGCTATGGTGAGGTTTCCTAGCACTTCTCTCAGTCTCACTAAGCCAGTGGTTCTCAACCTCTTTCTGTTAGCGACACACTAGCCTTTGTAGTGCGTTCCCACGGCACACTAACATACGAGTTGGCAGTAATGCGGGATTCACAAAGAAGGACAAGCTCAAATATATCAATAATAAATCATTTTTTTTATTGTAATACATTTATTAATGATTTCCCTGTAAAATAAATGTTTAGGTTCATGAATACTTTTCTTGTTTCTTTTTCAAAATAAACATTTAGTGAAATTATTTGAACTGCTTTTACCAGCAAAATCGCAACGCCTCAGAAGTTTCTCAGCGCCCCTTAGGACAGTAGTGTGTCGCGGAACACTTGTTGAAAAGCGCTGCAATAAGCGAATAACGGTGTGATAAGTAGACAAGGGCCCCTGCCCCTATACGTTTCCCGTCTCTGCTCTCTGAAGAGTGCTGAAGAACCATCTCTTAGACATGTGATAGGGTTAACCCATAGTTGTATCTAGTATAGTACATACACTTCCAGTATTATTTGCGTATCTTATAAATAACTTTCTTGTCACTCGTGTTTATGCCAGTCAACAAACTCGAAAAAAAAAATCGAAAGTTGCGAGTTGCGGAGACCAACTTTCAACTTGTTAAATCGCGGGAGAGAGATAGTTGAGTTACGTTTCTAAAAAATGTCATAAAAACAAAAGAATATAACTGACGTTATTACTTCTTATTCTGAAATATACCGTAACTTCTAAATCTTGCATTCAGAACTCTGTGTACGATAATACGGGTTTGAAATTTTTTCCATCCCTGCTCTTGCCAGATGGCATTTAGGTTTTGTGGTCATGACCATTGTTGACACCTGACAGTTATTTTATTTTTCGCCTACCTGGTGTCTGTCGCGTTCGCAACGAATTTAGCCAGGTCAACTTGTTCATCTTGATTTGGTTGTTATGTCCATCTGTTCTGCTTGAAGCGAGTGTCTGCAAAGATAATGAAGATACCTTACGAGCAAGAGAAAGATCTAAACGTAGGTAGCCTGAAATAGGAAGTGTGCAGATACGCTTATGTAAGAAGGTACAAAAATATTAAGTAAACACTGTTTGCTGCTCAGTACAATTATTAGTGCATTTTCAGTTCATAAAGATTTCATCATCCATTATTTTTTATGTTGTTCTTTTCTTCTCCAAAAAAAGGAATGTCAAAAATAATTATTTATTCTGGTCTGTTGGAATGTGTACCACATCTGCCCGAGGCAGTTTGAAGCAAAATATCCATGCTTTTCTTCCCTTCACGGCATGTTTCTTTTCCTTTTGTACGGTTGCCGACGCGTCTCGCGACTCCCATTCCACAGCAGACAGACGGTTTTAAAGAGAGAGAGAAAACAAAGCCATCAGACTGCGAAATGACCTTGCAGAAGAGACAAAATAAGTTGTAACACATTTTTAGTGATTCCGTTGGAATCACTAAATGTGTCTGAATACGAAAGGCATTGTTGGAAAAGGAGCAGACAGATAAGATTTAAGTAAATTATACACCCAAAGAGGAGTCATGGAAAAACCATGAGGAAATATCTTTATTTCTAGGAAGTTTTTACTGGGGAAAATAGTGAAAGTTCTAATATCAATGATGTCTTAACTCTTAAATATGTTTGTCTTAACAACGAACATAGCAGAAGTGTCTGCAAGCTTCAACACTATCAAAACTTGAAGTCATATTTACATCCATAAGAATCATGCCGACTCCAGAAGCATAGAGATACAAGTGACATTGACGAGGAAAGAAGTACCCGATATACGTGTGACACAAAATCCTCGCTGACCTAACGCCTAGATCACACGGCTGGCTGGTCGGCTATATGAATGATGAGCTTAACTAGTCTAACTGCATGTGATTGTTACATTTAAATAGGCTTGCTTACAGGGGGTCCCTACTCAATCCGTATGCGACATCCGACGGCCACTGAATGCATTTTGTTACTGTTGAAGCAAGTTTTTAGTCTCTCAAAAGATTTGTATGTATTTTTTGTAACAAAATTTGAGTGCGATTAGTCTCAGTACACACTAGAAATTTCTAATAGTATGCTAAGATTCCAGCCTAGTAGAGATTGGAGTCAATGACATTACCTATAGTAATAATAATAATAAATCAAACATCTCTGAACTCCAGTTTTAATGCGTTCCTCTTGCAATAGGTTATGTCTTTCTGTAAATCTATTGTTTTCAACTTAGTGTACACGAAGATACATTTCGATAGTGGTTTTCAACAAGGTGCTGCGGTTCCTGCTGTGCCGCAAAACTAAAGAGTTTATGCAAAACGAAAGAGTCTTCACTTCGTTAATGTGGATACTGTCGAGATCACTGCGAAGCTGTTCTAAACTACCAAGTAGCATTTCTTCTTTTCGTATCTTTCAATACCTTTAGCCAGAATGGCACTTAAAACAGGATACCTTGGAGAGGGACGAACTACTTGTACTTAAAAATTGAGAACTATTGTAAATTAATTTCAAAATTTGACCTAAACTTTAAAGAAACTTTCGGTCTTATTTTTAACAGTTGATGGATCCACCCATTAGTGCGAAGGGGGGTCGCGGGATGTAACGATTCTGTCCTTGTTGAAAATTTGTTCACCGATACGATGACTTTTTTCCTGTCCATTTTTCCATTTGGATCCTTACAAAGCTATTTTGTGTAAAGTTGAATTACGAACACCTATTCCCTTTCGTACATGCCACCCAAACCACTTAACTGTAAGGGGGGTCACATATGGAGAAAGGATAGATGGATCACTTAAGATTATGAACCTCAAAATAGGTCAGCATCATACTGTTTTCCTCTGGTTAAATTTTATAGATACGCAAAATTTTGTGCAATTCAGTGGAACGTTGTGGATTTAAATAGGAGATAAATCAGACAGATAGATGCCTAATGTGAGATTAGTGTTTTCAACAAGCAAGTAGGAACGTAGTCTGCGGTATTATGACGAACCAAAAATGTTTGAATGACAGTACATACATAATTCAAAGCTGAGCATTATGTGATGATCTGTGCTCGAGTTCAGAGTGCTACCATAATAAAAAGGAACAAGCAATATCACTAAAAGGTTACAGTACCGACTTGTTTTTCTGATAGACCTATATATAATAACTATGATGTTAGGTTTTAATAGAATATTGTAGCTTTTTCTTGGATATATCAGAACAGTTTAACGTGACTTTGTAGCAGCTCTTTCATTCTGTGATCATCCAATACGTGCATATGGTTGACAGTGGAGGTATATTAAAAATAACTTTAAGAGGTCATCATCCATTTTGAAGGTGGCATAACCGGTGCATGTTGGAACTTCCGTGCGTCATTCAGCATTGGATTGTTGCTTTCTTTCTTTCTCTCTCTCTCTCTCTCCTTCTCTTTCATTCTAGACCATTCATAATTGTAACCAAAAGAAATTAAACTGCTGACGCAAACACTTTCGATCACTCTGCCAGGTGAAGATTATTTAAAAGTTCTCGGACAGTGGGGGTCCATAATGAACTTCCTTTATCGGTTTATGTACTTTTTCGAATCTCGTAGTTCTGCCTCATGTTTCAGGGTAGGAGGACTGCAGTTGATTATATCCACCTGTCACACACGCTCAGTCTATAAATGCATCATTGAAGAGTACAGGAAAAGAAGGGAGCTGTCCAAGAAAGGTGATTTCTCCTAAAACGCATTTTGAAGTTTATTTACTCTCATGCATTTAATATTCCAAAACCCGCTGTAACTTGTGAATATTCACGCTTTTGGATTGAACCTTACTTGCGGTTAGCTGCCATTGATGAGTACTTTGCTACGAGGGTAAGTTCATTTTTGTAAATGGACAGCCGTTCAATTTCAGAATGAGTTATGTTAATGAGCTTCGCAGAAGCCTACATAAACCATTCGTAATCCTATCAACAATTTATTTTCAAAACGACTGTTCCCCATTATTATTATTTTTAAACCAAAATATAGATTTTTGAATTTACTTTAGCAACACTCAAGAAACCATGCTGATAGAAATATGAACCTGTAAAAATATTCCATGTCTCTTGTCATTTGTTGACTTTTTCACCATTTTTGTCAAGACTTTACTTGTCCCAAAATTTTACAGAGTAATAGAGAAGAAAAAAATATTATACAAAAATATTCTTGATTTGAGGGAAACAAGCTTGTTATGCTTTATGCAGTGTTCGATTTGTAGCGGGTGATGGATGGGATTTCCCCCTCTCTGCAAAAGTCATCCCTGGCTCTGTTTACAAATATATATACATCTAGCCTCGGACATGGACGATCCCAAGATACCATATAGTACATATCTCACTAATTCTCCCTGCCTGGAAACTACATAAATCGAACACTGGCTTAATTTTTATAGTTTACTCATTACCCAGTCTTGTACTTCAGTATTATTTTAAATTCACCTTCACACGCCTCCTGCACTAGAACCTTTAATATAACTCGGACGAGGAAGTTGTTTTCACTAATTACATCTCTAAATAAGTATTTGTATTTAAATGTGTTTGATGTACTTGATCCACATTCGTAGCTGTGCTCTCTTACACCCTCATTTGAAAATCCTTGATGCACCACTGGTTAAAGGGATTAGTTCCCTCGGAAAGCACGGGCTTATAGATAAGGGATGAGGAAGCTATTCTCGGTGTCAATCCCGGTAATTGTGTGGTGGATTGAGGCAAACCTTGCAGTTAAGATGGCCGGCGTAAGCGGCATTGAATCTTGTTCCATCTTTGTTTGCTAATGGTCCACGGACACTGGTTAAATCACTGTCACCTTTAATGGGGATAATGATGGATATTCTGTCAGAAGACACGTCTACAAGTTTATATCTTGGTATTGATCTACTCCTGAAATGCTCCAATTACATACCTGAAAAAGTGTACATATTTTTTAATTTTGTCACGAATCACAACTGAAAAAAGTACAGAAAGCACAGAAGTTTTAACAATGTGTGGTAACTTTTCAAGATGAATACAATCTACTCTTTCTAAACCGTATATTCCTGATTAGCGTTTCTAAGGCAATTATTAGCAGTAGAGCATGAAAGTAATTTACTTTCATTTGTTTCATTGTGTTCAAGCTTTTCCGAATACCTTTGCGCAATGATTGAAGACTCTTTGTACCGATGATGTAATGGAAGTAAAGAGTGTGTCTTAAGTTAATGCCTTAGAGGACTTTGTCGTGAATGTATATGAGCAGTGAAATTTATGAAAGTCACCAGCAAGTTGTAAAAAGAAACCAGCAAAGATTTTTCAACAACACGCAGTTCTTTTCGTGTAAATAGTAGTTGTGTTTTAAAAGATTTACTTGAATATTTCCGAATTGTTCTGTTTCATTGTCACGTTTTAAGCGGAGTTTTATTAAGACAGCAATTGCTGTTATATTTTTATTTTCTTTGTTTGTTCCTTCCTTCCTTCCTTCTTTCCTTCATTTCTTTCTTTGTTTCTTTCTTTCTTTCTTCTTCTTCTTATCTTTACAGATGAACAAAATATGACATAAACTATCTCTTAAAGTTATACGCGTCTATTTGTCCATCCGTCGGTGTGCTGTATCTCATTGCACGTCCTATACATTTTAAAAACGTATTTACTTATTGTTAAATATCATTAGAGCGTGAGTATATATACAAGAAAAACACAGATTAAAATTCATGTGGCATCTTGGAGTTTTTTTTATTCTCCTCCGTATTGTGTTGGGGCACGAGCCCATCTTAAGCCTGGGTGGGTGATCTCTCTACGAACAAAATTCTTAACCATTAGAAGAGAGAGAGAGAGGGATTCGGATAAGCAACATATGTACTTTTTTATATATAAAGCATATGAAAGCAAGTTGTAAAAGCAGTGAATGATATAGGTTCCAATGGCAAATTACTGTTAGTGTTTGAATACGATTTTTTCTGGTATTAATCATAACACTTAAATAATACGAGGATTTCAGCAGCGCTTGAGAAGTAATGCAATCCACCTTCCAGTTTATGATTACATTTCGCCTATTACATTTAGTACTTAGGATACAAATTTAAATTTAAATACGATAATAAATTCTACAGCTCTAAAAAGTGTGATGTTTAAATGAACGTTGAAACAAATCGCATTTTTGTATGTTAAATTTAAATGTAGAAAGTGTTATACCATGATTAGAAGTGCTCATGTTACTTACCTATATATTTGCCCAATGATTGACAATCATTTTAGTCGAAAATCCATTACATTTAGGATCGATCTAACCTGATATCATGTGTTTATTAGACTGAAGACTCCACTGTGAAAAAATGACGGAAACAATGCCAGCCAACGTAGCTTCGTGGAAATTTTTAGTAATCTGCCTGATGAAAGCAGACATCATGCTATTTTCATGGAAAATTTCGGATTTCGGATTTTCATGGGCAACTTACTGGTTACCAAATGTTCTGTAGAATTGTAGCTAAGGCTCCAAGCATGTAACATATGAACTTTAGTGACTTTTTAGTGTAGTTAAATTCCTTGAATTTACGTTCAGAGTCACTAATTGATATTTAGATACGGCATAATTACTTTGAAATCTTTCACACTAAAGCATATTTATATGTAAAACGTAATTTTACATATATTTCCTCGGATTTATAGATCACACGTTTGAATGAAAGACAATTCTTTAGTGTGCAGCGTTTTTTAATATCACCAGAGAACAAAATTAAAGCTGTCTATTATCTTTGCCAAACAAAAATTAAGGAGAAGTGTACATTAAGAATACCAAAATTGACTTAAAAGATATGTATAAGAAGAATGAAACGAAATAAGGTATAAGAAACAACAACAAAAAAGTTTAATAAGGTGATAATTATGCAATTTCGTCGCGCAAAGCACCATTATCAGGTAGGCACTCTATGGTAATTATTATTATTATTATTATTATTTCCGTACGAAACAAGAGCAGTCAAAAGTTTATCGCTTGTTTCAATCAGGTCAACTAAGTTCTCTGTTATGCGAAATGAGTCTATTTAACCAGAACTGCATTAACAGTGCCTTGCAATAAAAGGCTTGTTTGTTTAGTATTGCTTAATATTGTTTTTTTTTTTCTGTTGTGCGTGGGAAATGCTGCATACATACATAGAAAACAGTTAATTTTCGGTGTAGGCGTTTTCCCAACCTAACACAGAAACCTATAGACATTTATAAATGAACAATTTTGATCGTAGGTTATGTAAACGTTTTTTATAAGCAGTATATTTAAAATGTTTTTATTAAATTCCAACCTCCACTAGTCAATAACTTTGACATGTTAAATTGCAAATAAAATATGTGTGGAAAAAGTTGTCATATATCACTTCTAACTTCACTATGTGAGCAAGACCGCTACTGCAGTAGTCTTTATGTATGAATAAAAAGAAGACTTAAAATCAGAATGGAGGATTCCTTGTTGTTTTATTGCGTTTGGGTTTGTTGCATACGAACATGTATGCTGCATTCGAAATTCACAGATAATGTGGGTGTTAAGTGAAGTTTTAGGACTCAATTGCTTTAAATGTGGTTACACAAGTGTCATTCATTTACATGCACTCCTTGTTGCATACCATGAGGAAAGCATAGTGTTGATAATGTATTACTAGTTTCTTTATAAGGATAGGGTCATTGTCACTCAGGGTAAGAATTTATATGAATGCTTTAAATCACGAAGACTTGACCAAAACCTGTGACAGTACAAATTGTTAATGTCTTGACTGCAATTATGGTAAGAGTGAAGTCTAGTTTTAATAATATGTGATCTTTTTCCTAGGCTAAGATTTGGCTATGTTCTTCCACCAATAGCTCTTAAATATGGTGGTAGATTTTTGCTGGCTTAGTGGCGGTGACTTTGATGGCTTTTGACTCACGCGAAAAAAGACCGACTTGGTAATTTAAGAACATGCAATTTATCGAAAGTTATTAGTATTAATATGTTGTTTCCGTTAAAATATTTGTATTAAAGTATTTGATGAAGCTACTAGTTCAAAATTCATTTTAACATTTTAACCAATAGTCCTTAGAATTCCTCTTCATACGATAGAAGTCAACGTCAAACCACAATCATTTCACCTTGCTCATAGACGACAAATCATGATCATTAGAAATTAAAACTAAAATACAAAACTGCTTGCAGTCTCCAAACATAAATCACAATTGCATATATAAAATTATAACCTATGAACTACATCAATTAGACATAGTTCTCTTGGTTTAGGGATATCAATTGGGTCAAACTGAAGTTGTTACTGTGTAGAAACATTTCCGATTTCTCCTTAGGTTTTATTCCACTTACTAAAAGAAAGAAGAAATATCATTGCAACAGCTTAATTAACTTTAACGAGAAGTAGGCCATTTACCTAACACTTTTATTTTTTAAAGAAACATGTAAGACATGGTTTGTACAGAGAGAGAAACTATATTTCTATTTATAGGTGTCTCTCAAATAATCTGTCTTGTTTCTCACCTCTTAGTGTCCGTTTTGAAAAACAAACCAAGTTCTTTTTTTAGTAAATATTATTTGGATTTCTTTCTTCAGGCTTTCTTTTAATGCCACTTTCATATTTCCGCACTCTACATATCAATACTTACTACTCTGTTAGTGTCGCATAACGTCAGTCATTTGTCTGTAATACGCGGCTCAGCCATGTTGTCCACTTTCGAGTTTCGTTTGTTTAGCCCTGGTGTAAATCTGTTGCTGTATACATGTTAATCGTCCAACACGATAGACGATTTCTACTAGTCAGCTTTACTTCTGTATGTAAAAAGTGTATGTATTCTTTAAAATATAATTTTGGTGTGATATGTACCTCATACTAACTTCAATATGACATTTAGACAAGAATGTATACCATCTACGTAATGATAAATGGCTGTTACAGTGTAAATTTGGATAATTTGTTGATGGAAGATATGCTATGTTTGGAAACAATATATCTTTTCTCAATGTTTGGCATTACAACTGAGAAAATGGAGTTGACAACCACAATCTGTTGCGTAAGATTCAGAACTAAATTACTTCGAACTGTTAAATGTTGGTTGCTTCAATAGTTCAGTAGACTACTTTAGGGTATTTGAGTTCTTAGTTTAGTTTAGCCTTTTACCTCTTGCAGCGAAACTGTTTTCTAACAAACGGACCTTAAAGACATTAACCGCAACGAATGGATCTCCTGACTTCCTCCTATAGAGGTTAACAGAGAAAGTTGTGTTATGTGAGGGAATGTCAGTGAGTGTACTCATACACACAAAAAGTCCCTCAGGCAATTTACCTTACAGGCATATTTATCGCGAGCCGTGTCACACAGTTTGCTCTAGAGTTGATAATTACGACTTCGGGAACGAAATTGTGGCAATGTAAACACCGAGATTATGGCAAGGTAAAAAACAACTGCCTTATGTTCTGAAAGTTAGATGATTGATCATGGTGTTTGCTTATTTTTCTCCCCACTTTTTTCTAGTTAGCACGTTTTCGAACAAAAAATAAGTGTAATGCCTTCTTGAAATGTTCAGCTGGTGTTTCTTTTATTTTGAAATAGGGCTATGTAAACATAAAGTTCTCCCCTTATTTTCAAGTTTGCATTTGCAATCTTCATTTTTTTAAATGTCTGTTACTGTGCGCAGGGTTGTACTTGCTGCGGTTGGATTGGGGAGAAAACCCTCTCAATTAATGTGTTCATCCTTCTAAGAATTTGTGGGAGTAAGTCTTTGGACCAGTATGGGTGATTGATAGTTGATTCCAACTATTGTTAATACGAAAACTTTCGATTCTTCAATATAAGTGATATTTAATTTTCGATATAAATGTTACTCGATTTTCAACAATGTTTTTCGATCTAAACGATCGATCTTCGAATCAACAGGCATAGTGATGAAGCTCGCTATGGAAATTCTCAAATCGCTCAGCAGTAGATAGATAACCGGCATGAACCTGTCCTACCTCTATCCCCAAGCTGCGACCTTACTTACTATTACTACAGTGCTTAATGATTGGAAGCAAGGTGTTACATTTCGTTGTTCCCTGAGATTCCGCCAGGATTTTTGTTTGGGGGCTGCAGTCAAAATTGGGAGGGTGAAGGTGGAGTTTTACACGGTTTCTATCGATTTTTGACCGTAAAAAATAAAATTGCGGAGTGCTCGATATAATTTGGGGCTGACACCCCCACAGGGGAGTCTGACTCAATCGCTGGTTGTTCCGCGCATCATTCAGACAATACTTTGCAAGAAATCTTCAGGCATTACGACAAAAAAGGAAAGGAAGCTGAAGGACCATGACTAATAGAGAAATCTTAACTCATTTTAAAGGACCTCCCGTTATCGGCAGAGCTCCAGTAATTACCCATTCTCCGTGGTCTAGTGATTAAAGGCACAAAGTGTCGATCTGCACGAATAAGGCACGCAGGTTAGAACCTTACTGACGGACTGAGTGTTTCTCTGGGTTTCAGTGTGAACGCTGATATAGTACATAGTCAAAGACTCTGGACGCTTACCTGTCTCCGGCAGAACACTCGCCCAGGGATGTCACTCCTTAGAGACAAATGGCGGGCTTAGATCATAGCTTCCTGTATGGTCCATAATCATAAGTTTGTTTGAAATTACATCAATCATCAAAACGACAGTGGCAGGATACAAATTGTTTGATAATTAGTGGACCATTATCGTCCGACAAATAACCTTAGACTGGTTAGAATCTAAGTTCTGTTTGTCTTTCTATAAATGCAAAAGAAACTGCAATTCAACATAGATAAAATAGTTCAGGATCTCCTGGTTAATATCACTGGTATTCGAGGAATCTAAAGCATTTTCAGCAAAATTGGAGATAATGCACTTTCTTTAATTGCTAATATCTGCATAAAAGAATGTGATTGCTGTTCCTGCTGAATATACCATAATCATGATTTGTGTGAGATGAAGATCGCTGCTTCCAATCTAGGCTATAATTTGTTTTGAGAGCAAGAAAAATTAATAGAAAAGAACTCTTAGTTTAAAAATAATTATATATATTCGAGTATATATATTTGTAAGAAATCTATAATCAAGTTTATGATCCATCGATCTCAGAGTATCATAACGAGTCTCATTAGAAAATTATTTCTTGTTAGTTTCTTTATTTGTATTTTATTTATTTATTTTTCTTTTTATGTTGGAAAAGTTTCAAATTAATGTAATATGTAATTATCAGCTTTTGCTGTTTATAATCTCTTGTGTAAATATGTAATATATTTCCTTGTTTACAAATTCCTTTCTTTATTATTTCATATTCGTTTTGTATATCATGACGCAGCTACTGTCAATTCCTCTCTATAATTCTTTTTTATGCCCTTATCATTATGTTTTCATATCTTATCTTCTTCTGAAGAAGAAACTGAGACTTAAACCCGAAGCAAATTAGTTCACGCGATTAGGATTCCCCGGACTTCTCACAGAGTATAAAGTTCGTCCGTTAACAAACTTTCTTTCTCGTTCGCCTTTTTTAA
>JAGDQP010010085.1:37189-56933 GCA_022664845.1 Lepisma saccharinum
TATATATATATATATATATATATATATATATATATATTAACATTTTAGTGTGGCAATCACATTAAGGCCAACGCGAGTCGATTTGCAAGGAACGACAACGTGCCGTAAGTGGAATATCTGAGACGACAAGCCTGTTAGGTGATAACATAATAACATATGCAAACAAAGATGTAATGCGCGCGTGTTATTTAAGATTACAGAAATATTAATTTTGCGCCCAAGGACAAATTTGACAAGATACTAGTCAAATATTACTAGAATTTATTTGAGTACTGTGATAATCTTGCTACGAAAATATTATACTAGAACAAAAACTTATATGCATAAGAGTAGGCTGACCATTATTTTGATTTTCCTAAAACGGGGCATCACCTACATCTATTTTATATTTCACTTTACTTACGCTTTATTCAATGCAAAGCTTTATGACTTAGATACTCCAATATATGTTTAATTACTTTCTACTTATTACTACTACTACAAATTGAATCTTTGTGCGAAGTGCAAATTTTCTTGTATAAATAAATTCTCATTTCTCAGCACAAAACGAGAGAAAAGCTTCCCGTTATGCCTAAAAAGAAAGGTTTCCGAGCAAAAGTGTTAAACGAGGCAAAACTTAAATAACGGACTATACGTTAAAACATGTACTGCATAAAAGAAGTATTATAGCCTCCTGAATACCTCAATGTCCCGTACGTGACTACTTGTTAGAAGCCAGGTGAGCGAGGTAATTGAGCAATTAAAAAAAAAAAAGAAGACAAAAAGTAAGTAAAGAATGGAACAATAAACTGTTTAAGTACAAGTTATCGATCAGGCTTGCCACAAAAGACGATTACTGTTAATTGCCACCGAAAATATGACTTCGTGATTTCGCTTCTATTGTGAATACTAGAACAGTTGTATTATAACCATCCACATGCACATTCTTTCTCTTTTCATTGTTTGGCTGTTGTTGAAAAGGAGAACAAAATATTTGTTTACATTACTGCTTGTTTGTATTCTCAATCAAGACTGCTTTCATATATTCACTGTCGAGGCCAAGGTTAGCAGAAAAGATCATAAAATGCGGTTAAAATGTTACATATTTAAAATACGTGCACTGATTCTGGTTTATGGTGATTACAGAAAACTACAAATCATCTTATTTTAATAAAATTCTCTCTCGCAGTAAATTATCCTGCATTGTACTAAAGGAAGTTTCAAAGTATTTAATTTTCGGTTTTAAAGTATAAAAGTTTAAAGAAACTCTCTCATATGTAACTAACTATTAAATTAAACTAATTCATTGTTCGCTGCTTTACCATCTAGTTAATTAAGGAGCTTGTTTTCTGCACAATGGTGATAATGGGTGCTTCTGGGTCAAAAGACTATTCAATGGGTTGCTAAACTCTTTGCCATGTAATCAAGAGGGCTTGGGTTTGCGTCCCGATAGGGATAAAATTAGAAATTAGACTTTTCTTAAAACTGCAGATCCCGTCCTTAGGATGTTAATTTTGTCCCATTTTTATGGAAGACAATGGCAAACCGCCATCGGTTCACCTTACACAGGAACATTCCGGTCAGAAACCTTCCTCCAGTAAAATTTGCATCAATATCGTCATCAGCTGGTCTTGTATGATGATTTCAAACAAAACTACTGTCGTATTGACGTTAAAGCAACGAAAACTGAAATATTCAACAGTTTAACAATTGTTGTATACTAGAGTTATTTTCTTTTAAAAGGCAATTACTGGTTTGAATACTTAATTTCTTCCATCAATATACCGCTCTACAAATGTCAAAAGCAAGATAGACTGCATATATAGTGTCAATTTTACTTTACCAGTGGATACTCTCAAAATCATTAGGTTCCAAATATCAACAATAATTGAATAGCATAGAACTAGACGGACAGTTATGATACAGAATTACTCTGTGTAAGGTTTTGAAAATCCTCTGCTAAATCCTTGCGTTCTACCTTGCATTCTAAGCAAGGATTTATCATATCCTGTCGAGAGAGATCTTATCTTCACTTGTACCGACGGGGTATAGCAGTCAATAGTGTTCGCCTTGTAATCGGGAGAACCCGGTTTCGGTTCCCTGCTCCGGTCATTCTGATTGAGGTTTCCCTTAGTCACACCAAGCAAACGCTGGGACGGTACCTTGAATAATTCCAGGGTCGAAAATTTCCAAAAATCATTCTCCTTGTTGTTGTTAAATATATCCTGTTACAAAATGGACGAAATTAGACTTATCTGGAGATTAAGTAAAGAAATAAATAAGTTGTTAGATAGAGCATCACTAACCTATTTCTCTTAAGTTTGTAAATTCCGTCGGCTAGTCTAACAACAAGTTATAATTAGCACGGATATGAGAAAGGAGGAAGTTTGTTGATTTTCAAGTTTATTTTGATTCCTGATGAAAGCTCATTGAACTTAGATAATTTTCTTCTCACAGAAGGTCGTGTCCTTCAGATACTACATGAACGATTACGGCATTAATGAATATTTTCTTTTTAAAGTAGCGAAATGTTCCACGGCCACGTCTCACGGTCACCAAAACATGTCATTTCCAGAAAAACGAAAGACTTAGCCTTTCCATTCAATTCTTCATTCATAGTGAATAGGTTAGCGTTAAAAAGAAATAAAGCAAGGTTAAATGACTTGTAATCAAGAATAAAACCCGAAGATAAAAAAAAAACGGAAATACCAGAAGCTGTTATCTTTTCCGTTCTTTGAATTGTAATTGGATACCAGACGCTCAAAGTACAGAAAAGAGCGTTCAATACACATGGGCCACTTCGAATATTGTTCTCTAAAGGTAATAACATTATTTAAAATCAACTGTTTCCATGTAATATCCATCACTTTTTTTTTTTTTTTTTTTTTAACTACTCAGTATGTCTCAAACATTACATTAGGCTTGTAATAAATTATTTTTGTTAGTCCTGAAAAAATATTTTTCGACCCTTATCCACTTTTCACATGACACACTTTCGTATCCCAGCCTTTGGTGGGATCAAGTTAATTCAAGCAAAGTGTCGTAGCATTTAAGATTACAGTAGTACACTTACAAAATAATGTATTTCGGAAACATAGCATTCACATTTTGTTTTTAAAATATCTACATTTATAGGCCAGATAGCTAGCTAGGCCTGAGTCCATCAAACGCAATTCATAAGATATATGCAAGGTTTAAGCTGTCTGTGTGACCCATAAATGCAAGTTATAAAAAAAAATGCAACATTCTCGGAATACATTTTTTACCGTGAGTATACATCTTGTATGAAGTTTAACAATTTTAATAATTCCTGCGTAGATAAACGAAACAAGTATCCTTTGCATAAGCGACCCAGTATAACGTGCCTGGTTTGACGGTTGCCTAGGTACACAGATTAACTAACGTCAATGGTTTACTCTCACTTGTCACTTGAATGTTACTTTGCTTTCTGTTCCGGTTTCAAATCTGATAGGCACTCCATTGAACGACGTGATTTGTAATCCACTTAAAGAAAAACTGTTGGTCCCGTCCTGAGAAGAGATGCTAATCACAATTCAAGCAAACTTTAGTACTACCGAATACATGTGTTTTTCCTGTAAAGAATATTTTTAACGTATTTATTCCCCTGAGTATGCAAATCCTTGAAGTTCATTCGATTCTTTTTGTTTTTTCAATCAAATTTAATTCAGAATGCTTTTCACGTACTGAAAAACTGTAAAACAAATTAATAGGAAGTGTTATTAGTCCTATAGACGTTTGTTGCACTCTAACATCAATAAATAGCCTGTATTATTATGGGCCTATGTTTAATAACTACCACAACTAGTAGTACTAGTATTACTATGCAAATCATTAGTTGTGTAATATTAAAAACAAACAAAACAAGGACACTATCACTTTCAACACCATTATCAAATATAATGTTTATTACCATTGTGACATTTAAAGGGAATAATAAACCCATTAAAAAGTTAACGCGCCTTTTAGTGTCTTCAAAAAATTGAACTTTTCATCAGTCATAAATTCTAAAAATAGACACAATAGTATGTGAATAGTGTTAAAAGCCATTATCGAGGATTGAGGTGAGGCAGTCTACACGATTGTGGCGGTCTCAAACGGGAATTCCCTCAGTTAAAACTATAGTTGTTATGTATGTATAACGGCTGTATGCTGACGTTGACCTTGGTTAATGTCCGTGAGTCCCGGCTCCTTGAAATGAATGCACAGAATTTGCTTCTCATCTAATGTATTTAAATACCTTAGATTGGTTGTTGTTATTTGTTTTGTTTTTATTTATTTATTTTTATTTTCCTTATTATTCAACATACAGTAAATCTAACCTCATTTGAACTTCTCAGCAGAGAAAAATGGGAAATGTTTATTTAAATAAAGATACTGCTCAAAAATTGATAAGGCGAAAGAAACAAATAGCAATTAGGCCTGTAAGGCGAATAAGCACTGAGATTGACAAAAATTTCATATAACGTCTGATTCCTTTGCTCACGAAACAAAAGGTTAAAGAGCATTTGATTGCCATCAGTTTGAATATCGTAACCTAAGCTAAGCTAACAAAAAAAAGTATTATTTTGGACAAGGTAGGAACAGCATATCCCTTTCCCAATGTAAGTTTCCCTCTCGTACAGAAACTTTTGCCAATCACACAGGACGAATTGTCAATTTGCGTTCCTGCAGCGAATAATATTACGGTTAAACATCTTCGAGATCACAAGTTAGAAAGAAATTGGACCAAAAGGAGGGAGAATGACAACATTGCACAAATGTGATTTTCTATAACCGAAAACATTCTTCATATAAAAAGTACAACAGACGTCAGTAATATAACAGGTAACAAAAGCAATGGACAGGCACGTATTCAAATTTTGCTTCGGGGATAGGTGTCTGTGTATGAAATACACACTCAGAGATTTGTACAAAATGGCTTATTGAAGTTGTTAAGTTTTAAAAGTTACAAAATCTGATTCCCCCCTTTTTTAAGTGCAGTAGGCAAGAGCATCTATCAGGCTAATTCATCTGCAAGGAATGTATCTGCATTCTTTAAGTTGTTCTAAACTTTCTACAAAATAATATAAACATACATCTTGTAGCAAAAAGAAAATGACAATCCACAACAGACTTGACACAAGAAAAAAATATACCAGTTTCTTTCAGCTAATTCCATAATCAGAAAAGTTTCCCAAGTAAATGTTGTGCGTGTAACGCATAATTATTCGTTGGGAATAGAACTCACTATCACATGTATACGTAAAGAACAGCACATTTAAACAGCGTGACACTATGCAAATTAACCATGTAATTGTCTTTTTTTTCCCCCTTCGTCTCCGGATCTTTTTTTTCTGTTACCAGGCAAAAGCAGCAGCAGGCATCGAACTAACATGAATTCAACAAGCTCATTTATTCAAATTACTTGCAATGCATATGAGAAGAAAAAATATGTAAACGAAAAAAAGGCATAGTTGTGTACGGATGACGTGCAAATAATGCAAAAGAGTTTCATCACACAAAGATTGCATAAGATGAGAAACAAGCGGATGGATAACAGGCATTGCATGTTGTTTTTCTCTATTATTGTTGTCATATTATAACTCTTGTTAGGTTCAAGTAGAATAGTAGAAATATTATCTTTCATAAGCATAATTATTGTCTAAGAACTACTGTTTCCTGTTATTTCACAATAACAAAAACTAACCATCTTGTGAACATAGTCAAATGGTAATGTTCTAGAATGCTGACCCCTCTTTCTTTCTCTCTTTGTGTGTGTGAGAAAGAGGAGAAGAAGAAGAGGAAGAAAAGGAGAGAGTAATTTACTCTTATAGTGGCATGTAGTTGTTTGAGGAAATACCTCACCAATATGTGCATTTTAAAGATGAATGTTCAAAGTAAGCTAATTACTTGAGTATATTTCCTGAAGTAACAGACCTTATTAACACAATACCGATGTCGGGGAATACATTTAAAGCATACCAGGAGATAAAAAAAAATAATCTGTTAATGAAGTAAACATGCGATCATGGTAACATGCATATTAGTTTTGTACATAACTATAATTTACACTAAAGACACTATTTCTTTTCAACTTTGCTTGTAGCATTAACGAAATTCGATATGTCTTTTCTCGTATACTACGTGATTGCACAGAGTAAAAAAGGATGTAACTCTTCTTTGATGCTTGTATTCTTTTATAGTTGCGTTTATCTACAACACCCCTCTACCTATTGGAGCTTAACTTTTCTTATACATTACGTACTTTAAATAAATGTAGGAAGGACATTTCGTTATTAGCCTTGGAGAACATTTTTTTTAAAATTGTGATATTTCATTCTTCTTTCAGCAGAGGAAATTTCTGAAGGACGGTGTTGCCAGATAAGACTATTTTATCATTTTCAAGTCCTGTTTAATTGTGTCACTAGTGTCGATATTATTTATATTGATGGTCAGTGTTCACTTTGCACATATAGATTGAATTCCGTTTATATTTTACTCAATCATTCATATATTATTAACATATTCCAATTCATATTTTATTGAAAAAAAAAAGACGTCATTTACATTTTTTTGGTGTAAAAGCATTTAGAGAAATTAAATTTTAGTCCAGAATACTCGTATTACGCAACTAGAGAGCGAATGTTGCTAATTTAAGAGTTATTTAGGATATGTGTGGAATGTTATCGTTTGACCATCAGGTTGATATTCGTCTCGTTGCTAACGTTTCGTTCAGTGACTTTAAGTGGTTATGGCTGCTTGAAAACATTTTTTTTAGCTTGGTTTATGGTTCTTCACCTATCTTTCTGTAATCTTCTTCAGATACTTACTTCAGTGACGAACCGCACTTTACACAGTATATCAATGCTCTTGTTAATCTATCTTTCGTTATCATCTGTGTTCCTTTGGTACATGTCACGGTTTCTTCGCTATTCTTCCGTGATTAAATTTCTTTACTATCATATTTCTTTTGTAGGTTTAACATTACATGGCTGTGTCAACTAAACATATTTTAAGTAGTCTCTTCAGAATTATTTTTACCTTCAAGAATATAATAAAATTGTGATAAATAGTTCCATACGTAAATGTTCGTTTGAATATTTATCGAATGTTCTGATTTACTGCTGTTAACTTAATCATGCTTTAATATCAGGGGAACAACTGTATCTACATAGCGATAATATCAAAAGTAAATCTTTCATTATAATTAAAAACGGAATTCATTTTTTAACTTCGCGTGCGAATTATATACAGATCATCTTCCAACAGCACTTTTTTCTTTAAATATTTTGTAGATAGACCCACGACGTATAACTACGAAAAGTGTTGCATGGATGTTCTGTCCTTGAAATGTGAAATGTTATGCTTTTATTGGACCAGGAACTGTCACCAAATTTTCTTCTTTGTGTGTAGAAATTTTGTATGCAGCACTTTCCTCTTTTAGTACGATATGCTTCGTGAGGTCGCCTGTGAAATGTTGAAATTTTGTAACAACGCAAAGCAGCCAGTGTGATTGGTTCTTAGGTCAGACTTCACGAGATTTTACGGTGGATATAGAAGCAAGGAGTTCAAGCAAAAGTACTAAAAATTTCTAAAGAAGATTTTGTGTCTCAAACTTGGACTCTTCATTAGTGTTTGTCTAATACAGAGATTCTCTGTTGTCCCTGTCATTCATAGTATATTTGTAATTATGTCTGTAAACACCAGCATCACTTTGGTTAATATGAGAAAGACTCGTATTTCCATCCCATTGGTCACTTAAAATGTAACAAAACATTCCATTATGTCAAAATAAGGGACCTGGAATGTTTCTTCCAATATTATTATAACATTTCACGTCTGCGATCTAATATAACCTTTCCTCATACGGCATCTTCCAAATTTGACTGGACTATGTTTTCTAAACATTACTGTCTCAACGGAGACATCGTCTGGTGTGTACACACCTACTTATATGTTGCTGCATTCGTGTTACTAAACTTGAAGAAACAAACAAGACGTCTGGAGATATTTACATGTTAATCACCCGTGTGTGATATCTCAACAAGATTTCACAGGGTGTGGTGAGAAAAAAAAAGTTCAATAACGTCCATAAACAAACATAATGAGATTGGTGTCTCTCATCGTTTCACATGCGACATACAGCCCTTGTCGCCTTTATGACGTCAACAAGAAAGATTTGATGATCACGAACCGGATATGAAATTTTAAAATGTGAAAAAGAGAAAACTTATTTTTACCATCTTTTCACACTTATTTTTGTTATAAAGAAAACCACTTCATGTTGTTCTGGTTATATAATCGAACAAGTATATACTACATATTGTTTTTCTGTACGTAGTCAGTGACAACCCTAATAATATCGTGAAACTTCGAACAAATACGCCACGCACAACATGCTTGTTATTTCAAAAACCAGATCATTACTATGTATTAGCTGTAGTATAGCTCATCCTGCAATGTCGTGATCAAAAAACCATGATTTATTACATGGAAGAAATGTGTCAGTGCAGTTTCAAAATGTTTTCTGCATGAAATAGGTTTTAAGATTTATTTTCCCCTTAAAATCACTAGTAATTATTTTCCTATCATGTATTTTGTCTTATCACGGAACCAATACATAAAAGCCATCAAAGGTTTTGGGTAATATTTATTCTTAATTCACTTGCTTCTAAATTTCTGAAATCAACACCTGCATTAATAACTATTAACAAGAGTTAGTCCATTCCATTCCATTCAGATTTCAGCGTTCAAAATATTTTCATCATACATTCTTTACACGTAGATCTATGCGTTGAAATAGCTGTTTTGTACAACTTGTGAACAAACCATCATGAATGCGTATTTTTTTATGTAATGAGAAAAGATGAAAAGGCAACTACTATTTCAATAAAGAATTAATTAAATCCACGACTCTGTGTGTTAATTTTCCAGCTATTCTTTTGTATGATAATATTCTCAACGAGGTTATAGGATCCACGCATTTGCCACACAGCAACACCTTTTCGTTTTTTAGTCTTTTTAGAAAAGAATGAACTTGCTTTCTTCATTGTTAAGTCAAAGTGTTTGCTACTTAACGTTTTGATGTCTTACTTTATCGTAAAATGTAGTACCATTTATAGTGTCGACCCAAAATTATGGAGGTCTCTGTGTGAACTGTTTCAGGCACGTATTGGGAGGTCCTGGCCTGGAACTTCGGAAGAGGACTAGATGTGTTTGGTTACAAAATGTACATAAAATATATATGATTACGTAAAAACTTATATTACTTTTATATAAAAAAAACAACCTGGATTTGTGGAGGGGGCATGGACCCACGAAAGAAAAACAAAGGGAAATTATTATTTAGTAACGCCACACTCTAACATGCAGTAACCTGCAATTTGCAATACATTGGGATGCGTATTATTTATATCTTCTGCAAGCTTTGGTCTTAATTCAGGATATAAGCCCGACATTAGCCTGGTGTGACGAGGGATTCCAGCGAAAGCCTTCAGAGTCAAGACTAACAAATTCACCCTTAACTTATCTCGGTTTTGAAATTTACAGAAAGGTGAACGACAGGATTACAATTTTGGAAACTAACCAAAATAGTGGTTATGGAATTCTATGATACGAATAAGTGATTTGTTTTTGTCTCAAGTTTAATATTTAATTTTCAACAACGTCGTAGGCTAGGCAGTCAAATATCAAACCTAAAAATGAATTCTTTAAAACGTTTGTTATACTTCGTAGTGTTTCATGAATATTGTATTGCTTTCTTTCTAAAACTGTAATACAGTATTTCGTTATTCCATGAGTTTCGAAAATCGAAAAAAGTGGGGCGCAGCTCAGTGAAGACACGTTAAAGTTTCGGGATTTTCGAGTTGCGATACACAAGCAGCAACATTCGCAGTTACCCCTTGCAGTCGGAAGGGCACGTAAATGTAAATTAATGGACAATATGGTAAAATTGCAGTCACTGTGGCCAGTGCCACCACCGGTTATAACATTTAAACACTGTATGTATTTTTGGTAAATGGTATTGTCTTCTTCAATCTTTTGACCTTTTACTTTTAAAATTAACAAAATTTGCAAACACCCCATTTGTATATTTAAAATAACTTGAGTGAGGCAAAACCCGTCTAACAGCCACGTAACAACCTTTAAAAATAAATACGTCATTAACACGTTTGGTGTAAGAGTGAGTGTATTGGCCTTCAGATTCGTGGAATGCAGGAGCCTCCCTCTTGACCTAGACTACCACAGTATGAGATCTGTACTCGTATCTCTTGAACTATAACCAAAGGAAGAAAAAGAACGAATTCTTTTCGCGGATTTACTACTATTTGAACTTTGATAACCGGGGAAATCCTTGTCAGTGTTTCCATGGAGATAACTCATTCTTCAGAAGCAATCTCTTTTGACATATGTCAATTGTGTTTAAATCAACACATTCAGCTATGTGTTGCGTGTAACACACAACAGGTGTTTTGTAAATAACAATTATTGGCGTACCTTTATCTAATGTAAGTCTTCCGGGATTGCATTTGATTATCAATTATTCAGCTTATTACAATTGAAGGAAGTGACGAGCTTGACTTGCACATTTGTTCAGGTTCTTGCCTCTGTTTTATTTTGAAGAGGAATGTCTATCTATCTACCTGTACATTGCATCCGTTGCTTTCTTGAATTTATTAATACATAGGTTCAAAGTATCTCATTGTCGTTGAGTTACGTAACTCTTCTAAACAGTATGGAGAACATAACTTTGTCGTCTTCTTTTCTAATTTTCGTATTTTTATTTGCATTTATGAACCATCTAGGTAGATATGGCCTAATCTCTTAGCATACATGCGAGATGACGTCC
The DNA here is from genome assembly GCA_022664845.1 of Lepisma saccharinum. NCBI lineage: Eukaryota > Metazoa > Arthropoda > Insecta > Zygentoma > Lepismatidae > Lepisma > Lepisma saccharinum. Next base: position 48,018 of record JAGDQP010010085.1, read on the forward strand.
CCCGACGGTATTATTTCAGGGACAGGGAAGGAGTCAGTAACGGCCTGGTACTGTAAACCCAGGTGAAACTGAGGTGGAAACCTTACAAAATCTGTCAACATGGCCGGCAACAGGACTCACCAATACGGCAATACCCATTCGAATTTCGCAATTGTAACCAGTAATAACCTTGAGTGTATTTGAATTATTCAGAAACTCAGAATGGTGCGTTTATAACTTTACACTGTTTCGTGTGATAAGAAAGGAGAACATAGCAATCCTGCTGTTAGTTACGTTGTCGATCCAAGAACCTCCAAGCTATGAGGGAACCGTGGAATCATCAGTGATTGTATTCGCTGTCTTCTAATCAACCGGTACCGGGATCGATCATTAGTGTAGCCTGATTTGAATGTATACCGGTACCTAAAGAATACCATCCCGTAGTTGAAATCGTAGTCAAATCCGAAACTAAATCCACCAGTAACTTCTGAATAAAATTATAGGCTGCTGAATATGAATGTAGAGGGAGATGAGCTCCTACTAAGATTTTTTTTAAATTGCTTTATAAAACTTGAGCGAGTATTTTATAAAAACAACATGTATAGTGTCTCACATGATATCTTGAAGATCTTAGATTTAAAGCGCATTTTAGTTTCTTGTTACTGGTAAAATGGCAATGTAGACCTATTTTTACAAAAGTATTTTGATTTTGCTGTCTTGAGGTTTATAAAAAGATATTCCTTCTTATGTCTTTTTCACTATTGTTTTTTTGTACTTATGACTCATGTTTGATTTTTTTTTAGGCATCGGACGCCTCGGCCGTATGGAATGGATCCTCATGGAAAAATCGTGGAGGCTAGTATCCTGATTCTGTGCGACATCCTTCTTGTAATTGTCTTCTTCATTGGTACTGCATCCAATATCATTGTCCTCAGTGTCTTCTATCGTCGTCCTGGTTTACGCACGTTATCTAACAGGTAAGGAACGATGTTATAAACTGTTCTTTAAGAGATAAGAAATTAAATTTTGGGGTTCTTAAATTCTTTAAACCTACATTAGAATGCGTGTGCTGATCTTCCCACTTAATGGTTGTGAACGTGCTGGTTCGATTGTCAGTTCGAATACATTGAATCTAATGCTTCATAATCCATTTTAAACTGTAGGTTCTGTCCTTAAGACATCATGTTTATCTGGTGAAATGATATGGCAAACCCGTCGGTTTACCTTGCCCAGAGAGCTTCGGACTGTCTCAGTTTTGCTTTTAGGGATGCTAGTTGTGCACTATACTCAAATACAAAGCAAACGTGTTTTTAATAAAAACTGAGGAAATTGTTTCTCGCAGTTTCCTTTTGACACAATGAACAATATTCTTGACAAAATGTTACTTTACATACATTGTAAATACACAACACACAGGAACACAATTTATGACTTTCTCTGAGAACAATTAAGTGAAAAAAGTTTCAGGACAAAGATATTTCATGAGTTTCTGGCAACAAGAGTAGCATTTTGAATTCAAGCGAATGTGAATTCTACCGGCGTGAAATCGTAGAAATCGAGCGTAAGTCGATGTCATAAGGATTATATTGTCAAATCTCCATAGAATTTTAATAGGAAATACGACAATATTGCGTCGAAATGTTGTCAGAGAAGAAATAAAAGAACTTGTTGCAAAAATGTAAGGATGCCCTTGTGCTGTCCGTCTCTACGTATTCCAATCTTACTTAATACGCTCTAGAGAAAACATCTTATTTATTTCTTGTTCTACATAATTATATACTTTCATTTTCTTACGCAATCTCCGAACCACAGGTAAATAGTATAATATATTAAGAATCTCTCTGAACAGTCACTCATCATCCAAGCCAATGTATAGGTCTCAGATAGAGAATATTGCTTCCGTTGGAATGCCTTAGTGAAGTTGGTTCCAGAAATTATTTAAAATTGTGTTGTTGAATAGACACTTTTTTAAAAAATGTAGAATGAGTTATTACGAGTAAATGTAATCTCGCCCTGTAATATAGAAACGAGGTAATCAAATAAAAAAAGAACCTCGAGGTAATGTAAATTACGACCTACACGTTGGAATTTTCATTAACTAAAAGATAATGTTACGGAAATGGGGAGATTCTTCAAACTAGTGTAGTCCAGATGCTTGAATTGTTATGTTCTAAAGCTGAACTAGCTTTTGAAGTTACTATTACGGAAGTTTAATTTATGTAATTGTATAGTACGGCATCTGTATTGAGTAAAACCAAACGCGGTATTACACCACGTGACATAGACATGATTATATTTTACGAAATACTACCTAACATGTGTTTTACCATGTCTTTACGATTGTGTAAGCTTTTCAGGATGCCATCCACTATGTATAAGGCAAAAAACAAACGGAAATTAATACGTATTAATGTTGTTCCGCTAATAGAGATTATTAATTAATCTTAAAATGAACTGACAAGTGCGAATGTCGTGGATAAGTAGGAATCTTATTCCTCCTCTTTGTTATCTGCGCTCTGTTTCCTTATTGGTTCCTGAATCGTCACGATATGACGAAAAACAAGACAAGAAATAACAGCATTGATTTGGCTGACAAGATGTAAAACAATTGTCTAACGAAATCTATTTCAAACACAAGGAAAAGAAATAATTTCCTTTTCTACATACAAAAGTAAACGGTGACCTCGTAGGCAGCTCATCAAACTGAGACATACATACTTATTTAAACGCCATAAATAAATTTTAATGAATCACCCAAAACTAACGAGATTTCAAAATTCTTCGAGTTGCAAGTAAACTAGGTTTAGCGGATACGATATTCACTTAAAAACGAATGAGTTGTTAGTCTCAAACACAATCGATTCTTCCGGAAGTTTCGTTGCAAGTGCTTTTCTTTGCAGTACGCCTTTTCATTAATAGTTTCCCATTGGTCAAACAAACAAAAAAAAAAAAAAAAAGATCACCAGACTGTGTTACTCCTGCAGTATAATGTTTAGTAAATAAAATGAGGAAATCGGTATTTTCCAAATCGTATTGTCAAAAATACTGTGAGTATGATTTAGTTGAATATATTAAGGTTAATGTAAAGCCAAGATCTCCCAACAAAAGATGGCAGCACCATCTCCGTATATATCTAATGTGTTTTTATCATTGCACGAAATTTCAATGGTGCTCTTTCAAATTCAAACCTAAAGAGTTCAAACTTTCAGGGAAGAAAGTTTATAATCAATTCAAGAGTTCTGTCGCCGATTTTTTATTTTCTTTCATGTTCATTGTTGTTATGGATATCCAAACCTATAACAATGAAACTCTTTCAATAATGAACAAGAAAATTTAAAAAAATCGGCACGGATAGAACTCCTGAATTGGTTATGAACTTTCTTCCCTGAAAAGTTTGAACTCTCTAGACTTGAATTTGTAGAAGCAGCATTGAAATTTCGTGCAACGATAAAAATACATTAGACATATACGGAGATAGTGCTGCCATCTTTTGTTGGGAGATCTTGACTTTACATTAACCTTAAAAACAAGATCTTCCTGTTCTTTTACCAGCGTTTGTGTGCGCATATAGAGTTTCCCTTTTCCATAACACAAATCTTGACAGTACAGTAAAATTTCACAGAAAACCGTTCTTCCTTGAAAAGAAGTAAATCTATTCAAATGTTAATGGTAATGAGCATTTCGGTTTTTGTGGCTCTAAAATTTATTTAAAATCGCTTGTACATGTGATCCTTCTTGACTTCCCACTAAATGGGAGGACTTTTCACATGTGTAACTAGTCACAAAATGACGTATTAAACAACAACAACATTTATCAGTAATGTATTTCGTCATTACGAGGCGATAGTACAGAGTACATAACTCCCGGAAAAAATAATTTCCTCAGTCTACATGAGTACAAAGTATACATTCGCTACGTCAGCTGTGAGGTGACGGAGGTTAGTTAGGTCATCAAAACCAAACATCGTGTCAAAATTGCTACGCAAGCGCCAGTCTGGTACTGTACTTCGTAGCATATTGTGTCTTTCACTACCACCATTTGTACAGGATCGGTTTACATTGATAAGATGCACGTGGTTGTCTGGGAGTTTTATTGATGGTTCCAGCACATGAATGGCACAAGCTGGTTGCAAAAGGAAAATAGATTGGTATACACAACTTTCAAAGAGATAGGTGTTACCGAAAACATCTCGTGTACTAGGGCACGATAAAACGTGATACTCAGAATGCAGGGTGTACTGAAATAGCTGTGCGTCGTAGAAAATCAATTCCCTAGATAATGCCCCAGTAAAAGATTGCTTATTGAAATTGGGAGGTTCGTGGTTAGAAACCAGAGCCCGCTATCGCGTGTTTCCTGTTTCATCAGACGAATGTATGGACAAATGTTAATGAACTTAAATTAATACCAGGCGAACTATCTTTCATTTCTTCTCTAAAGGACATAGTAATGCACTTAGATTCAGAATAAAGCTTCTAAAATTAGAAGCTTAGGCTTAATTAAAGTTTAAATAGTTTCAAGAAGCAATACTTTGGTTCTTTTACGCGACAATTCGAATTGCTTTTTCTGGTATGCGACAAATATGTGATATTTATGTTCACAAATAACACCAAATTTACATAAGTATTCAATTAATTATGGCAAAATTTTCAAGTAAGTTTTTATGTGAATCACATGAAAATCGTTTTGTCCTATTCACAAGAAAGTCAAAATTCAGATCCTGATACATGTAATATTCTGACATTTTGATAAATCATTGCACTTCTTGTGTGGAATTACGTAGGAGAGATTGCATATCTTTTATTAATGTGTTTTTTTTTGTTTGTTTTTTTAGTGATAAATTTACACTACACCATATTTTCGAGCTTCCATATGTTGACGTTGACGAGGACTGTCACAAAACCGCTAGAATCTTCTATCATTACTCCGTCTATCGTTAAACTTCCGTATAATCAATTTCTAACAATGAAAACTTCTGCAGTGCATATAAAATATTTATTTTCAACAATATGGAATATTCTGTCTCTCCACATCTCAATTTCACATGACTATTTTTAGGACCGTGTACGGGATGGATAGGTGAAGATTGAAGATTGTCACAGTTTTGAGACAGTCCTCGTCAACATAATATACATGCACAAAAATGTTTGTCAACATAGTCTAGTAAAAACTAAAAACCCAAAATTAGTTGGAGACAGGTCTCTTACTGTACGTAGTAATTGACAGTATTCATCTCCCTCTTCCCACCAAGAAACCGATATAAAATACTCATGGTCCTCTTTTTTCGATGGAACTATTTCATTGTTTCTTTTCATCCGCCCTCTGGTAGCTATATGCTGTAATTGTGTAAGCAAGGTGCATCTAACACGAACGTTGCTACAAGGTAGAATGACTTAGAAGGGCAGTTGTCTAGTTCTTTATGCATTGGTTTTGAAATTAGGTAATATGACAGTCATAGGCAGACCTTTTCCTAGTATAATGAACTTAGTGCTTTTAGCTTGAAACTTTAAGTGACCCCGTCACTTAGACTGAGGAACGTTTTGTTATCTTCGTTAGTTAGGTAGGATGACGCAAGACTTGAACAAATCAGTCTACAGAATAATGCATAAGTTACTTCCTTGTACTATTTTATTTTCCATATCACTCTCTTCTACTTGAAAGTTCTTGAGATACAAAGATTACACAAGTATGTTAAAATATATTGCCTAATCATATTTGTCACCTGGGAAGGGCAAAGGATTCATTAAACTTTGCACTTTCTTGTTTAAACGCTACTTGACCACAAGTTTCTAGATGAGATAATGAGGTGAAAACATCATAGCACTCCAAGATTTCCTTAACTCATAATGATGACCCCTCCCCCCCTCTCTCTCTTAAAGTTCAAGAAATCTCTCTTTTAAAATCGATGCTGCATAGTCATTTTAAAGAGAAACGCTCTAGTCAATATCATCCTCTTTCAGATGGATGATAATTTGCTGCACTTTACTTGTAATATTGGATTAGAGTAATAAAGTAGTGAGAAATGCTCTTGACTTTAACATTGTACATAAGCTTCGCCATACCGGGTAACCGTAGCTCAGTTGGAAGAGCGTTGGCTTTCGTTTCGAAAGGTCCTGGTAACGATTCCAGCGGCCGCCTATTCTCACTAAAGTTTCTCCAGGGGTTTTATTGTAACACCACGTAAATTTCAGGATGATACCTTTAAGCTAGGTTCTGGCTGACTGTCTTTTTACAGAACTGAAGAATGTTTTCAGCTAATTACCTGACTTTTTTTTTAATACACAGACAATCTATTTTCCCGTAGAAGTACTGTGTTTTATGTAGCTAATCAATAAATGTTAATATATTTCAAGAAAATAATATACAAGGTCTCCGGGACAAGAACTACAAATAAGAAAACATTTCCAACCATTGTAAAATGCATTGCAATACATTTACTGAAAATCGCTTTGTAGCAAATGATATATATAAAAAAAAAATACTACAGTACAGTTAAGTATGCGCAAAGGCACTCTTGTTCCTCTACGACAATAATAGGCGTACTTGTTTCCTGGAGCAGTTCTTCCCTGAAGGATGTATAGGACGTGGTGGCCCCATCCCATGACCTATTAGATTCACATATATGATTGGCTTTTCCTTTCGAGGATTCATCAAAGACTATGTCTATCAAACTTCAGTAGCGGATTTGATGGATTTGCGTTCTAGAATTATTGTAGCTTCTGAAAATGTCATTGCACAATTATTGGGAGGTAGGCAGCAGCAGGTTGAATACCACTGGGATATTTTCCGCGGTACAAAAGGTGTCTATGTGTAGATTTAATAATGCCCAAATAAACTTGGAATGTTCTCTATCACATACTTTAATTGTAATTCTCAACGAGAAAAGAAGAGTAAGATATCTAAAATTGAAATAACATACTAATATTGAAGTTATCTCTTCTCTTGATTTGTAAAAAAAAATCTTGAGTTCTTTTTCCTCACGACGAATTTAAGGTTCAGGTAATTTTCAGTATTTTTTTGCATTTGTAGACAAAGTGTCTCCTGGAAAGTAAATTTATCTAAGACCACATAGCTCAACATCCTCCAATCAGTCAGTGTTCCATCCTCCCATCGAATTTCAGAAAATTCTGCCAGAATCACCTATTGAATCCCATTGTTCGTACCGTTATATTCAAATCACTTGAAGCTAGGTTAGATCTTGCCCTAAAAGTAAAACCGAAAGTAATTGCTAAGACGTCGTTATTCGTACAAGTTAAGCCAACTCTCTCAACACCGTTGAGCGTTACGTAAAACTAGCTTCATTGGAAGTTGTTTATAGTGAAAACTTACGGTGCAAATACAGTACATGAAGCCCAAGCAAATAGTTTCCCTAGGGATGTTGGTATTTAACACTTTCTAATGCAAGAGTTCAGAGTTAACAGTTTTAATTTTACTTGTTTTCGATCGATAAAGCTACTTCTTTGGTGAATTCCTAAAGATGACACTGTTGATATGCAAGCCACTACACCACACTAGCTTGTTTATTTATTTACTGTTACTTTAAATTGCTACAGAATAGTAATTTTAATAAATAAAAATACTGTATTAAAATAGCTTACAGTGGGAAAAGGAAATCATTTTCATACACTTTCACCCATTTCTCGTTGATAATGAATATGATACGTGGAGGCAGATTTATCATCGGAAAATTCATGGTCGAGGTGCACCGATAAAAATTATGTTATTGTAAAATATTTACAGTTATAAGTTATTCTGAACCACATCATTCAATGTGATCACATCAAGAATGGGAATCAAATACCCCTTTATTTTAAGATCTGAAGCATAGCTGCTCGTCTGACTGAAATATCTCTCAGCAATATTACACTCTAAATATGTCTTTTAGTAAAAAGGTTTTTTGACCCCTGAAATCTGAAAGGACATTCTGAGTTGATTAATGTCTATAACTTTGTCTTACTTCTCTGCATATAATTGAGAGTGTTAATGACTATAGCGCTGTGCCCTACAAAAAACTCCCGATCTTCTTGTGAAGTAGCAAGAAAGCTTACATTTGTATATAAGGTAATAGACCCTTTAGCTCAAGGTAGCTATGTAAACTATATTGCGACTCGTTAAAAACTTAAAGTAAGTAAATTCAAGGACGACTGTGTTTAAAATAAGTATTGTTATCGAAACACAGCAAATTGCTACCAAAATTGAACTTTACAGCACCTCGTCTTTCCGGTTTTGTAATATATCAAAACATTTTTATGAACACTCTTTCTTATCTCTTCTTACCAGGTGTATGTATCAATTTTTGCCGTTTCTTTTCTTTTCTTTTTTTTTTTTTTGGTAAAGAAAACACGTAATTTTCAAGGGAAATTAATTTTGTTTTATTCAAAATATTGGCTATCGGCTTCTACACATTTCGCCCATCTTTCAGGTAATTGATGCATACTATGCCCAAAAAACTGTTTGTCTTTTGCGGCAAACCATTCGTTGAGCCATTTTCCAACGTCTTCGAAATTGCTGAAGTGCTGCTCTGCGAGCGCGTGCCCCATTGATGCGAAGAGCTGATAGTCAGATTGCGCCAGGTCTGGGGAGTACGGCGGGTGCGGAAGGATGTCCCATCCAAGGTGTCGTTCACTGGTTTTGCTGTGTGAGACGGTGCATTGTCGTGTAACACAATCACTTTGCCATGTCTTCGGGCCCATTCCGGTCGTCTTTCGATCAATGCGTGATTTAAATTAATCATTTGTTGGCGATAGCGTTGTGCATTAACGATTTCGCCGGGCTTCAAGAGTTCATAATACACAATACCGCTCTGGTCCCACCAGACACAAAGCATGGTCTTCTTGCCGAAGCGATTTGGCCTTGGTGTTGAAGGACCGGCTTCGCCAGGTGAAAGCCACGATTTTTTCCGCTTCGGGTTTTCAAAATAAATCAATTTTTCGTCACCC
>JAGDQP010010086.1:0-18461 GCA_022664845.1 Lepisma saccharinum
ATTGCGTACTACAAACACTGTTCAGATAGTTGTGATGAGTTGACTCAGTGTTGTGTGAGCGCGCGTCAAAATGGACACTAGCAAAGAGAAAATAGCTATATTTTACATTTTTTCTTCGATAAAGGCGAAAACGCAAGCCAGGCGGCTGCAAATGTGAATAGTGTTTATGGTCCTGATACTGTAACAGCAAATCATGCTCAATTTTGGTTTCGTTGATTCCGTTCCGGTAATTTTGACGCCAAAGATGTACGATGCACTGGAAGGCCAAGTGTCGAAAATGTCGATAAAATCATGGACATTGTCGCGTCCGACCGTCATGTAAGCACTGTTTCGATTGCCCAAGAGCTAAACATTGCACAAAAAACCGTGTGGAACCATTTGCATAAGGCTGGATACACAAAGAAGCTTGATGTATGGGTGCCACACGAGTTAACGCAAAAAAACCTCATGGACCGAATTTCCATCTGCGAATCGCTGCTGAATCGCAACAAAAGCGACCCATTTCTGAAGCGGTTGGTGACTGGTGATGAAAAGTGGATCACTTACGACAACGTCACGCGAAAACGGTCGTGGTCGAGGCGCGGTGCGCCGGCGCAAACGGTGCCCAAGCCAGGATTGACGGCCAGGAAGGTTTTGCTGTGTGTTTGGTGGGATTGGCAGGGAATTATCTACTATGAGCTGCTCCCCTACGGCCAAACCCTTAACTCGGAACTATACTGTCAACAATTGGACCGTCTGAAGGCAGCAATCGCCCAGAAGCGCCCAGCTTTGGCCAATAGGAGAGGCATTGTGTTCCACCAGGACAACGCCAGGCCACACACATCGATAGTGACTCGCCAGAAGCTCCGGGAGCTTGGTTGGGAGGTTCTTATGCATCCACCTTATAGTCCGGACCTGGCACCGAGTGATTACCATCTGTTCCTGTCCATGGCGAGCACGTTTGCTGGTGAAAAATTCGCTTCAAGAGAGGCTTGTGAAAATCGACTGTCTCAATTTTTTGCCAATAGGGACAAGGGCTTCTATGAGAGAGGCATCATGATATTACCTTCCAAATGGCAACACGTTATCGAACAAAACGGCGCATATGTGACCTAAATCGGATCATTCTAACTATGGTAAGTCAAGCCTTCAATGTCATGCAAAAATAATGGATTACTTTTTACTACACCAGATAAAAGGACTTTCTCAACGGTACAAATTAACCGGGACAACTCCGTCAGTTGAGCACAGAGATTAGAAATAAGACACGTGACCGGGCTTCTTACGTAACACATGCTTTGTAAATACAAGTTCGAAAGCACCGTTTGCCAGGTCGCCTTCGTGGACGACTGATCAAGACTTCGGCTTCTTGTGAAAGCTCTCGGGTTCGAATCCCGCCCGGGACAACACTTTGTCTTCTTTTTTTCTTTAAAAAAAATATTTTTATATGATCATATTTATTATTTAATAATTGCTAGGATGTGTATAAATAACTGATTGCTACTGAAAGCTGGGCTATCTTTATCTGATCCCATTCTCTGTGCTGTTCATTTGCACGTTCGGGACAATCGTAATAAAAACTCTAAAGACATCCTTTTCTTAAACAATACGTACTAAAAAGTAACAAAAAATGAGTTTGTTCATGCATGATTAAAAAAAATTCATGGGGCGCAAAAATTGAAGAATATATAAAGTTACTGTATATGAGAACGCGCCCCAGCTTTTAATCATTCATGAACAAAATTATTTTTTGATACTATTTAGTGCGTAGTGTTTAAGAAAAGGATGTCTTTAGAGTTATTATTAAGACTGTCTCGAACGTGCAAATGAACAGCACAGAGAACGGGATCAGATAAAGATAAAATTAATTTTGTGTGTACCAAATAGGAAATTGACAGGTGGAGTAGAATGTTAATAACACCTTTGCCTCTGCCCGCCGCTAACCGGGGGATGCGTCCCCCAATGGCTCCGCCGCCCAACTCCCTTCAGACGCATTGTGCCCCCCTTGCACACCTCGCTCGGTGTGCATCCAGATACATCCCAGCTTTCAATAGCAATCAGTTATTTATATATTCCTAGCAATTATTACATAAAAATATAAACATATAAAAATATTTTTAAAGAAAATGTGTTATCTCGGGCGGGATTCGAACCCGAGACCTTCCACTCAAGAAGCCGACATCTAGACCAGTCATCCAGGAAGGCGACCTAGTAAACAGCTCTTTCGAACTTGTATTTACAGTGCACGTGTTACGTAAGAAGCCTAGTTACGTGTTTTATTTCCAGTCTCTGTGCTCAACTGATGGCGTTGTCCTGGTTAATTTGCACCGTTGAGAAAGTTTTTATTAATTTTCTTCGGGTTATTGCGGTGTTGATACTTTTTCCCCAGCTTATATTTTATGTTCTCCTAAAGTGTTCTGCAACCAACCTAACGCAGGCCCGGTGCAGGCTTGTATTTATTTTAGGATAAAGAAGTCTGTAATAACAAAATATTAACATATGTTTTTAAAATATATACATATATAGAAATATATTAAAGTAACAATGGAATGTTGTATTGTCACCCGAATTACGTCGCTGTCCAAAATTTCATCATTGTATTACGTCGGGAAATGAGTTAAATTAACGTTTCAAGGTTTGAGGACACCACGAACCATTGTGAGCTAAAGAACCGAATGTAAAAAACTCCTTAAAACCGACAAATATATATATATATATATATATGTTTTTCCTCTTTAAAGCATCTGAAAAAATTCATTGTTATAGAACCACTAAAAATACATAACAGATAATTTTTCCAGCCAACTGTTGTTGTCTTCGTTTTTTTAACATTTAAATTTCAAATTTTCTAACCTCTCTCCAAATTTTAATTTTGCGCCAATGAATCCGCAAAATTTACCATCTTGTAGAGCTTGAAAAAATCTTCAATTTAAAAAAAGGTCATCGTAGGTGCAAATCCGAGCGAGACATCGCTAAACTAAAAAAAAAAGCACACTTTAATTTATTTTGAGTTTAAGTTAGCATCTTTTGAGCTGAAATTGGTGGAGAGACATCAATTTTTATGCTGAAAATGATAGCATTTTTTTTATCACCATTCCTTAAAAGGCACTTTTCACCTTCTTACCTGGCGTGTTGAGTGTTGGAGAAGTTGGAGTGTTGGAGTTACCTCTCTTGTTGGAGAAGTTTATTTTTATTTATTCGTTTGGTAGTCTCGTTACAATGCTAGACTCTTTGTTTATATGCTTTTTACTTAGCGAATTTTGTTCTTGAGATAAATACAGTTTTTATCTTAATTTCTATGTTTGATATTTTTTTTCTCCGGAAGATAGATATATTTGAGTGACCTTTTGCTACGATTGAACTTTTCTGTGACCTGCCCTACATTGAAAAGTTGTAAATGATGTGTGTTTTTATCACGTGTGGGAAATTTCGTAGGCGGAAATGAGAAAACAAAAGGAACATGTTGTCATTGATGTAAGTATAATTTATGTTATGAAATACTCATACCGTTACTCCGTTAGTTTAATAGAACGGGATGTAGTACAACTCCCGTTCTACGTGTGCGTTGCTTGGATTTTTTTACATCTGTTTACAAGGTTGCTTTGACAGCTGGAAAATTATTGCGTTCCTGTTGATGATTTCAAATGATTCAGTGTCATGTTTGTGAAACACATCTGGCTTATTTGTTGTAATTAACAAGTTTTTGTTTTTACCATTACTAATTCAGTCTTGGATGAAACTGGTGCACTGTTGTTAGATGAAATTAATGCGAAGTTCACGTGAATGTTCAGCGTACCTTCTTTTCGAAGAACACCTTACATTACATAGATTATCTGATATTCCTTGATAAGTTAATCAAAATAGTGCAATTCTTAATAGATATCTTGTGTACTTGTTCCCTTTCCCTTGTGCTAGGCCAGATCATGTGATTAAATCATTATTGACGAAATTCGCCTAGTTAGAATAGAAATCAACTTTCTCTGTGGGATGGGAGAAAATAGGGACTAAAGTCGCATATGCTGTGAGGAGATGTATAAAAGTGCTAGTTTTATTATGTTACTGCAGTTCAAGTGGCCGATTTCATTAGTGCTTTTATAATCAGAAAGGGACAGCCGATTTTCCAGATCCATTGAAGCAGTCTGTAACGGATTCTGTAGACTTCCGTTAACGAGTGCCAAGAACGTTAATTCTCACTGTAACAAGTGACATGAAGCTTTCTGTTACCTAGTAAACAGCTGACCTTTATGAAAGGTTCTCTTATTGTTAGACAGAAAATAATGGCTAAATGCTGAAAATATTAGTAATCCATCGTTACAATGTCTGGACCATGAGCTGGGTGCGACAGTTGCGTATATGAGGATTAATTTTGTAGACGGTATAATATGGACATGTGGACAGTTGTTGTTGTGAAGCACCAGGGCACCATTTGATCAGTGCTTGTTGTTTTCTGCACTATTTATCATAATTTTTTTGAACTTCTCAAAGAATCGTTTGCTGTGATTGTATTACCAGATGCTAAGAATGAATAACGGATTACGCGAGCAGGGGAATCTCATATAGTTATCTATACTTTCTTTGATTTTTCACAGCGCTATTTTTTGTGGTCGTTTGATTTGCTTCTACTCGTGCAGAACACATGTCGATTTATATGTTAGAATTTACCTCTTATTACGAGTCTTAGTGAGTTGCAGAAACTTAATTAAAAAAAAAAAACCGAAGAAAACCTTTCTAGGGCACATGGCATGTGTTTTTGGTTAACGCATTTAGCTCGCGAGTTTATTTTTTCATGTATGCAAGGACACCACAGATTTGTTTCTTTTTTTCCAGATGGGGCAAAACTACATGCAAACATGGGGAATCTTTAAAATTAAACATGAAAAAAACATATCTTAAACAAATGTGAAATTTAAAAAATAAAGTATCTAATGCGGGTGACGGGGAGAGAGGGGAGTTATAATAATTTCAGACGTTATTGAACCCACGTAGAAAAGAAATGAATAGTCAAAGGAACATTTCATCGGCATTTACAAATATGTTGTGTTGTAACCTTGAAAAATATAAATCTTTGAATTTAAAATCTACAAAATCTGACTCTAAACACGTTATATTTTTCCTGTTTTAAAATGTCAGGAAATAAATATTAATGATTATTTGAAAATAAATAAAGAATGATTTACATTCTAAACCTAAAACTCTGCTAACTTTATACTGGAATTACTAGCTAAACAGGAAACAGGACGTTCTAGCATTTTATAGGTTGTATTATTTTAAATCATGATATTTTTAAACAGAAGAGTAATCAGAACTCTTCCTTCACGCATTGGTCAAATAAAATTCTTGGATCGCATTCTAATATAATTGAGAGTATGAAAACTAAACTTGATGTTGCTTTTCGTTACAACTGATAGATTTATATTTGGCTTAACAAATCTAGGCGAGTATCATCTCTCCCTTCCTTCTTCCGGGTGCCCACATATGATTGCTAGGTGGCTGGACACTGTTGAACCTTAAACATTCGAATTCAGTATGATATCCCGCAACCAACGGAATAAATGACAAGTAGGGTTTCTCAGGGCGCTGTACAATCTGTTTAAAGATTCGCCGGCTAGCAGAGCAGATTTCACCCACCTACTCATCTGACATTTTTCCATTGAAGATCTGTGCTGTCAGATGGTTGGAGAACGCTCGGTGAAGGATAAAAAAGAGCCAGAATCCAACAGTTTTTTTAGTACTTAAGGAGAGACTGAATGACAAGCTGTTGCCAGCCAAATTGGCATTCTTTACGTCAATGTGTGGTTTGTTTGAACCATTTCTGAGAGAATTTCAGAATGATGCACGTATGGCTCCTTTCCTTTATATTGCGATTACTCATTATTTTTGACTCTTGTCCAGAAAGTGGTAAAAAAGACCATCTGGACAGTGTAAGTAATCGAATTGACAAAGTAGGTTTATCATCCATCAATCTTATCTCAATCAAACTCTTAGATGTGAGTTTTGCCACCAAAGTTGCTCTCAGAAAATGTGCAACAACTACAGATTTAGACAAGTTTAACTTGAAGAGATGCAAAGGATGCAATCCTCGCCATGACCAAAAGAAGTATCGAAAAATCGCTAATCAAGTATCCATTGTCTAAAGCCATCACATGCTTAGATCCTGATATCATTAACAACAATGCAGGTGAAAAACATCTTACAAAATGTTTAGAAAAACTGGATTACAGGCATAAAGGTAGATGTTGTAAAGCCGACAGTACCTCAAACTTATCTCGAGTGGATATGTTTCGGAACAATGCAAACAGTACGAAAGGAACGAAAAACGACTTGATGATTTTTTATGGAGTTGATAAGTGTGGAAAGTCCAGAGGAGAATAAAAATTTGATGTCTTACATTCAACTCATCCTTACACTGTCTCAGGGGAACGCCTCAGTTGAAAGAGGATTCTCCGTAAACAAAGAGCGTATAGTTGAGAACTTGAAGGAAGAAAGTTTAGTGGCCTTGAGAAAGGTTTGTGACTGTATCAGCAGTTCGTGGAGTGGAAACCATGGGAATAACCACGGATATGATTGATGCGGCTAAAAATGCCCACGCCCGCTACACGGAGCACTTGGCAAAACGAAGAAAGGAAATGAAAGTACAGACAGAGAAAGAAAGAGCACAAGCTGCTAAAGGGAAAACAGAATTGGAATCAGAAAAGTTGCAAGTTTTAGCCGATGCGAGGAAAAGAACGGCTGAATTAGTTGAAAAAATAATCGAACTCAGAAAAAATGCAATCTTAAGGAGAGTTAACTTTGACGACATGTAAATGTATTTGCATTTTATTTTTCACCTTTTTGTGAAGCAAAACGGTGGTTACTTATACCAGCTACAGGAAATGTACCTTTAGATAACGTTAAAGAGTGATAAGGTTTTATTTATTAAAGAATCAAATAAACTGCTTTTGTACATCGACTTGACAATTAAAATAGGCCTATCAAAAAGTGATGTGAACAATATAAGTGTTATACATATCCAAAGATGAAATAGAGACAACTTCCGATTTTTTCTGTACATCAAGCCTCTGTAGGTACAGATACAACTGTTATACATAATCCACCAAAGCAAAAAGGTCATACAGAAGTGGTTCAGCTCAACAAGTTTGATGGTATTGTTTTGTTTTTTTTCATTCATTTATTTCTGACAAAGTAAGTGCATGCTATAATTATTTGAAATTGCGTTCTTAATGTCTTTTTAATTTATACCTTGTAATAACAACCCCTTGACAGCATAGGGTAAATTAATACTAATTATTAAAAAATATATTATTTTTTAATATTTCTCCATTTTTTCTACGTACAGTTCACATCGTAAGATTGAACGAGGGTAAGTTGAATTATTCCACTGCTACGTACCGACCACCGCGCTGTACATTGGGACCCGCCCACTCTTCGTTCCGGCACAGAGCGGCTTTTATTGTCGTAGTGCGGTCAGTAAAGGTTATTTTTATAAACTTCCCGACTGTGAAACTGAAAAGTTTTGGACCTTGAAAACCGTGAATTCGATTATTTAGTTTTAGTGGGAACCCTGTATTTCTCTATTTAAATCAAGACAACCAGACCAGTTTTGGTTTCGATACTGGCCTACAGTTTCGGTTGCCAAACCAACATGTGATTTGACATATGATTCAACCTACTTCTTATAGTCTGATCATTGGGGAATCGAAGCCGGCATCCTTGGAATTCAGTGAGCACTTCCTTTTACTTGTGTATGGGAAGATTCTTATATTTGGGCTGATATGTGTAGTATGTTTTGTGGAAACAATTTGTGTAGCCTCTCTAGCTAAAAGGACTTCGCGCCTCATGAATAATTCTGGACAATATATATATATATATATATATTTATATTAAGCTCAACTGCTTCTAGGCACGAACTTATGGATTCCGAATGTTAGCGTTTGTCCGTCTGTCTCTCACAAGTCAAATATTATATCGATATTAATAGATGAAAGCTTTCTTTTTGCATCTTTGTTATTTGGTTCTTTCATTTCTTTACGAATTGAATCAGTGCCTGTTTTTGCTATTGGTGGATTTCTTTCGTTTGCTCCAGCATTTTTTTTTAAGTAAATATCATGAAAAGAGTATTTCATTCTCTCGTGTTTGTCGTGCGTAAAGCTTTTGGAAGTGTCCTTAACCATGATGTATTTAAAAATTCGTTTGGTTACATTGTGATTCTCTTATTTTTTGCTAAGTATAGTAAGTGATAAATCTGCTATCTCTTTTGTTAACTTTTTTAGCGTTCTGCCTAAGCGGCAGGTCCTTTCAGGCTGATGTATTCTTCTCCATTTATCTATTCTAGCCACGATTGGACTAAATACATAGATATCTGTGCAGAATCTTTGTTGTACTATTTGTTCTGGAAGCTGTCTGAATTTGTTTTTATTTTCTTAAAGTTTTTTTGTATATATATATATATATATATATATATATTTGTAAGGAGTTGAGCAACCCTTACGGTGTCTAAGGTGTTTTTGTGCTTGTTAAACCATTCCTACATTTTTAGGGGAAGTTTGCCGTGTTCCTGTGGGGGTATCAATTGTTTGTCCCGGGCAGAAATCGACTTAATGATCCTAGAGAATTTTGCTGTTAGCTGTGCTTTTTATTAAACAAGGAAGTTAAGTTGATGATGTAGTAGAGACCTGCACGGGCCGGGCGGGCCAGCTCCTCTATTTCTTTCGGGCTGAGCATACTGCTTTCTTTTTAGGCCAGACCGAGCCGATTAATTTCACTTCTTTAAATCAGTTCAATAATTATTGACTTTCGTTAAACGATGATTGGAATAAAACTAAACGTTCAAGTCTGTGTGCACGCCACATGGAGTAAAAGGTATTACAAACAATGCAATATTTACAGTTGGTGTTGCTTAGCGGCTCCACTTTCGCTATAGAGGACTAGTTGTTCACCGGGGCGTTGACCCCAGTCGGCAGTCACACGAGTGACTCATGCCCTTCCCTCAATAAATAACAAAAGACAGTATGCGTATTGAAGCTTCCTCTGATGGTCCGTGTCAGTACCAGAATATGGTCAATCCAACCATTGGATCAGGGGATAAACAGTCAGAGTTGTCGTCTTGATATAAAAATGAAAGGAAACCGCACTCTTTGTTCTTCTCTCCACTTCAGTGACCCGCAGGAAGAAATGGTGGATGAAGTCAGGGTTGCAGTCTAATACGGTGTTAAATACCGTGCAAATGTAGTTCTTGCGGGTGGAATCAAATTTCTGATAATTAGTTTTGTAAATAAAAGTTATACTTTGACTAGCTACTTCTTTGCTGGACTTAAGAAACCTGCGATTACAAGTAAGCCTACTGTTCAAAGCGAAAGGATTATTGTGGTCCTTTGTGTTAGAAATAAATTGAAACGGCAATCCTGTAGAATGAAATTAAAATGACTAGCAAATCTAAGAGCATCAAATTTTTCAAACACTCGCATAGGCTTGTATGCATTATATTATATTATTACTATTATACCAGATACAAATATATTAGGGCTCGAACCAAAACTTTTTTAAACTTATCGGGCCGGGCCGGACTGCCTAGGTACATTCGGGCTCGATTGGGCGTGGGCCGAAAAATTATGATGTAGGTGTTCTGCTAATTTATGGAAGTGAATAGTTCAATGTTTATTATTATAATATATTTGTGTATAGGGAGAGCATAGTCTTTTTTTAATGAAACTAACTTCAGGTGACACTCGCAGACATATTTCGTTTCTTCTGTAATTTTATAAACATTACCATGCCCCTTCCGAACCGCACCCGATACGTCTAACAATGTACTTATGTTAATTATCACAAGACGTTAATTTACATTTTAATATTATTTTGTAATATTTTTTCGCATACGAATGTTGCAAAATGAATTTGCAACTTTCTAAGAGTCTTCAAGGGCACTTTTTTCTGAAATTTGCTATACGAAAATACTTCAAAAACTACGTATAAAGTGCTGCTTTTTTCGATTCATAATAGTTACATTCTCTTCGAAAATAGTGGAATATGATATACTGTATGAAAGCACACATTTGTTCCAATAATATCAATTTAAAGCATCTATAGAAAATTAAAATTTTATCAAGTATGTGTTTGACTTTAATTTTCATACATGTATCCAAAGTATTGGTAGGGAGACTAGGAAAAATTTGGGAGGCTAAGTCCCTCTAGTCCCCTCCCCCTGACTACGAGTCTGTCCGGAATTATAGGTGAATAAATATAAATAGCACTATGTGCTAAAGTGTGCATGAGATACTTATTCATAATACACTGCTACAGCTGTAGGTGTGTGTGTGTGTGTTTGCAGTAAGAGAACTGTTACAGTGAAGTACAAGAGATGGCGCGCGGCATGGCTGATTTTCGTAATTCGATCTTTCAGTTATGTTAATATATGTTATTAGTTTTTAAAATGAAAGTTTAAGGAAATATGATTATAGAAGAGACAGAAATTGTTCTTTCGCAACATTTAATCATTTATAGTGTTATTTCCCATCTTACGCAATGCATGTAGAAAATTATATTGTATGCACTTGAATAAACCGCCCGAGGTGGTCGCAAAGCACAAATACAGTTCATCAGTTGAATAGTGGGTTCTTTTTAATCGATGCTCTCTCCCTTATCCCGCTGAGAGGTTCCTCTGTAGTTCAGTCTCTCTCATTAGAGGCGAACATCGGAATGCAGCAGTTTCTTCCTATTGGAGAGATTGCAGAGGAAAATTTCTTCCCCTAGGGGGATCAGTACCTCACCTAGAAGGTCTCTTCCAAACTGAGAGGTCTCCCTTTTGTGACTGTACTCTCTTCGAAAAGGATACACTCAGTGGTGTATACCTCTTCTTGAGAGGTCATAGAGAGAATTAGTCTCCTTCCGGGAGGTTAGTCTTTTAAGGATTGATCTCTCCAACCCACGCATCGGTGGATCCAGGTTCCTCTGGGACATTGAAGGAGTACTTATCGTGGTGCTACGTGTCTGTCAACGGTACTTGACCGCTAACCATTGGACGTGGTTCGCACCAAGTATTCTTTACTCGCCCATTGTAACAGTTTTTCGTAATCGTCGTCGTGGGATAGTCCTGCAACTGTTGCTGGCGCTTGGCAGTGACTACGTGACCGTCATAACACCATTGATGTAAGAAACAATGTTTGCAGTTAAACTTATGTCAGAGGCAGCTCAAGAGTACCCGAAATACGAACTATAAGAATTTTAGGGCGTATCAAGAATTTTCTAGAGCCGATACAATAACTAACTTCACGTACATTGTACAGGTTATTAATTTCTACGGTCCCGATTGCAAGCATAATTTGCCAAAAATGTACTAATTTTACAAAAATATCTGAATTTCGAGGGGTGGGGGTTCAGATACTCGGACGGGAAAGATGGGTGGCTGTCCATTGTTTACGATTGCGAATTGTGATCTGTACAGGGAAGTCATGTAGATTCAGGACCTGTGTTAATGATTTCTTGTTTATAGTAAAGTGTAGTACCTGCTATACTTTATAAATATATTTGAGTAAACAATAGTCATTTCACAGAGTTTGTTCCAGACAAATCCTTTGCATTATCATCATAGACCTCATATATTCTCCATTTCTGTCTGATAGACTTAGTACATTCCCCATTTCTGTATGCGCTAAAACTAATTGGTTTTTGTTCAGAGCACGTGATTTTGAATTCATCCTCTAGGCATCTCTGGCATATACGTCATACTCTATTATGAGGTCTGTCCCAGAGCTACCTAGCGGATGAGTTCAAAATCACGTGCTCTGAACAAACAAAAAATAGTTTTAGCGCAGACAGAAATGGGGAAGCGTGCTAAGTCTAACTATTATGAGGTCTATGTTATTAGGTAGTGTCGAGAAATAGGACTACTGCTAACTCCTATAGCGCAAGATAAACCATAGTAGTTCCCTTCTCATCCAACTTGTATAAAACGATACGTTAACTATTCTCAAAATCATACAATGAAGTATTCATCATTCATATATTGTCATAACTTTAAAGTCTGTTGTAACAATACTTCATACCAATCTTACTCTGTCTAACCTCAAGGTACTCTAGAAACTTTTGAAGCTGGCGCATCCCATCCTGACTGCGTCTCCAGAGACAAAAAGAGCGTTATCCTAATGCCCCCAAAATTATCAACCCTGAACCCCCAAATCTAAACCTCTTCCTCACTAGGCTGGATCCATATAGCTCTTTCTCAAACCTGGTAAATAATAATAATAATAAGGAAATAAAAAAAAAACCTACAGAATCTTCCCCCTCCCCCCAGCAGCATGATTTTCGAACATCCCATACAAGACATACTCGTTTCGACACTCCGGTGACTGCATTTCTTCCAGTCTTATTTATCTTTTACACCAACGTTCCGCAAACTGTGGTCCTCGATGGTCCGCACAGGGTCCTCGGTAGTTCTACCCTTTCCTGCTTTATACGTTGGCGAAATTGAAACATTTCTCACAATTGCCTCATTACCCAACATATTTTAATTTACGCCTGAATGCCTGGCCAAAGTTGAAAGATATGGTAGTAGTAGTTGTATATCTCTATCGTTTCAGTCAATCATGAACCTGGTCTAAACTGTGTTTTAACAACCCATGTTACCTTCTTCCTCTTCCTCTCTTTGTTCTCGACATTTTTACTAGTTTCTTTTCTTAAAGTTTAATTTATATTCTTTCACTTGTACCCGCTTCTCATTATTATTGCTAGTTGTTATTTCCTCTCTGTTCTTAATCGTCATATCTTTTTCAGGAAGCCCCTTTATGAATCCAAGTTACTTATCTCAGTCCTCACTCCCGTCACTTATCTCAGTCCTCACTCCCGTCACCTTTTTGTGTTTTTCCAGTTACTTACGTAATTCTTTCATCTTCAGTATCGACCACACTTACCTTGCGTCCAGTATTACAGTCTAACCACTCCTTATGGCATGTGACCGTACTTCAGTGGTGAAATGTACTCCTTTTTATATTTGTCTCAGTTGTCTGTGTACATGCTACTATAGCCTGTACTAACTAAATAACTAACTCTATGGCTTATGGAACTCGCAAGTTCATCGCCGTAAGATTTTTCTGCCGTACACATCTGCCTTATTTTATTATGTTAATGTCAGGGGAGACAAGTTCATGTGACATCGGGAATGTTTCTAATCAGCGGCATGCTCATAAAGAAACTTGGATGTGGGCTTGCACAGTTGCTGCATAAGTTCCAAGATAAGATAAGATAAAATGAATTTTATGGCCGGTAACGGCACTATGGCTTACGCCCGTCCCGATAATAAGTTCCAAGAGATAGGCTACAAGAGATGTCCCAGAACTGTCACAGTTGAAGAAATTATTTGCAAAGTAGTCAATTCGTAGCACGTGTCAATTAGCAAAGATGTTCCCGTTTAGTCTTGCATAAGTGACAGCCCTATAAAATTCATCTTCAGCAGCATCCGGAAAGCAGCAGGATCGGGAACGATGAATTGAATTCTACGAAGGGTGTCTCATAACGAAGCGTGACCTATAATTTAGATTTAAAAAAATGTCATTGTAATCGCACCATTTTTTATGAGAATGCTGAAGTTTGTAGGCAGAATATCAGATACTGATCATCTGATAACCCTCATTGGAAAGATACAAGCAAAAATGGGTGATGTAGGTGTGGTGTATTGGGAATAAGTGTTCTTGGTTTATTTTTTATGTGAGATTATAAACTGGTGAGGGATACTTGGAATCGCTATGTGAATAGGCTTTGTTGTCCATAATTTTATTGAACAAGCTGGAGTACCGGTCCACTGTAGAAACATTGCTACACAGTATCTTGATGTTCATTCAGATGGACTGATAGATGGCGACCTGTTGGATGACCTCCACGATCTCCGAATCTAACATCACTGGATCTTTGGGGAGATTTAAATTTAATGGTGTATGCGTAAGTTGCGTACATAAAAAAAAATATACTGCCTGCTTCTTGCTTTGTTGTCAGACGTGTTTCTTCATGGAGTTTAGTACGATTGTGCTTACATAAATGTGTATAAAACATTGATCACATGTTTGGATTTTAAAGTAGGTTCATGAATTTTCAGTGGTCAAAAGTAAGTGGAAAACGAGTACAGCATTGCATTCCTCGTAATAGTTTAGTTTAACTTAATATAGCATAATGTTCTCATTTCTGTTTTGAAATTTTGAATGTAATTCTTGATGGTGACCATCAAAATGGCGGCTGTCCAATTCACACACACACAGAAGGATGCGTAACATCTTTCTGTCATCCCCAGTTGAATGAAGCTGTTAATCTACTCTGAGTTACCTGTAGCGAGGAATCTTAGATAATTTTACAATAATCTACTGCGGTTGGCGGATGCAATTTTAAATAAACAAGCTTATTCAGTGGAAAAAGCAATAAATTAATAAATCAATAAATAAATGACTTTACACAGAAGCTTTAAAGTGGTGATGTAGTGATACGTGTAGAAGTTTCAGCGGTAAGTTATGCGTGGATCATTAAAGTATTTTACGAGTCACTAGTTAAATAAATGTATGCTGTCCGTTCGTAGTGTATTCTTCCACATAGAGCCTAAGTACACATTAATGTGTATGCTGAACGTCTTTGTATCTCATTTTAATACAGGTAGTTAGTTGCTTAATATAGTAATATAATTCAGGCTTGAACTGCAACGCTTCTTTGAAATGAATAACTTTATGACCAGAAGTGATGTTTTCAATATGTTGGTTATATTTTAGAGACGTCTTAGATATTGTTTCCCCTTAAACAACCATACCCAAGTGAAAATACTGACCGACGCTAGGTTCTTGAACGACTTCATTTCTTCAGAAAAATATCTTCCTTGAAAGGACAAAAGCATTCGGGTATAGGGTAGGAAAAGGATAGTGTAGATAAAGATAACAGGAAGGAACTCTGGTGCGAGACTTGGAATGTGCGTTAGATTTTTTTTTTTTTTTGTAAATAAAATGTGTTGAGGTATGCAATTAATCTGTTTTGAAACAATGAATTGAGTCGCGTTTCCCAATCAGATAAAAAACAACCTACAAACTCGTGAAGGTTTAGTCACTTGATTTGGTGACTTGAAGCCCTTATCTAAGAAGTGGAAGTTCTGTTTACTCTATTGAGGACCCGTGCTCATAAACCCATGTTAAACTGATTATTTTCTGTTCCTTTACAAGACCAATATCATTGCTATGGTCATAAATCTCTCATGCCGACCGCGGTAGTTGTATGGGTTTAGGCGTTAGACCAGCGTCTCTGAGTTCGCGGGTTCTAACCCCGCGTGGGAAATCTTTCACTGATGGTTTCGAGCCAGAATGGAAGCGTTGTCAGCGAGCGTGAAACCATACAAGTAGAAAGAAAAGATATTGAAAGGGAAGAGACAGAAGTATTGGTAGTTTTCAGTTATGCATTTTTAGAAGCATGTATTTAATTCAAAATGTAATCACAGATTGCAGTTTTTAAAGGACCCCCCCCCCCCGTGAATAACAATAGTTTGATTTGGTTCCGTGGTTAATTTATATTATTCATTGTTCTCTACTAACTGAAGAAAGACAATTGGCGAGGGTACTCCACAGAACCGAGTCTAAGATTTCATGTAGCACATCTCGTAATAATGTGCAGCACCAGTCGAGGAGAATAATTGAAAGCAGAATACGGTACTCGCACTGGTATATTTGTAAATTAAGAAGTATATTAGGAATAAGAATTCTATATTCGGGTAAATAGAACTATCGCAATAGTTTAAAATTGGCTCACTTTATTGTTTCAAAGCATAAATGTGCTGTATTATGAACATATTTTTTGAGTGTGTCACATTTATTTCAGACTTGTACTCCTGTAAATCAGTGGCACGTGTGTGGTAATGAAATATAGTAATTGATTACCTGGAATTTTCACGTGACCACTATTTGCTGTCTTTTGGCAAGCATTATTTTTTTTAAATTGGTGAGTTGGCAGCTCTCCTATAAGAGTTGCCAGAATGGCAATTCTTGCTGAAGTTGTTTTGGCACAAAAGCATAACAAATAAAGCATAGACCAAGCTCAACTGTATATATATATTTATCATGTATTACTAGTATAGGAGACATCGCGAGTTCTTAGAAGAAACAGAACTCCGTTGCGGTTTATTTCATTTCCACTCACATTTGAATCTTGTGCATATTGTGTCCAAACGCTTGCCAGGTACAGTATTACAGTTCACCGCTTCCTTTTAATCCTCAGTCCATGTGTGTGTGCTTTTTTTTCTCTCTCTCTCTAATGATGTAGATTTGTACTTGAGATGGGAGGAAATGGGAGAGAAGTATTCTATTAAAGCTGTGTACTTAAAATAACATATGTTTGATTGCACCGAATGAAAAACTATTCTGTAATGCAGTACTTGTTTGCAGAAACCAGTATGCATCAAGTGTTATTTTCCTTTACGCTATGACCTTATGTATGGTAACGCTTTGAAAAAAATTAGTGTACAGGAAAATTGGTCGCAGCATGGAGCAGATATCGAAACCGAATACCACGGTTGCCAACCGAATATTCTGATCATATCCATGAGCAGCCTGTGTATATGAAGCTTCTCGTGCCTCGGTTCATCTTGGTGCTTAGAGCGGAATGATATAGCACTCGCCAGGAAACTGGTGATTCGTCTTCGACTCACGGTCACTACAGCGGCATATCTTGTGTGCACTTTTCAGCAGTACTTTCTATTGTCTAAAAGGAATTTCGGGGTTTACTACGTAGTATTAATGCGGAAAGTCTGACAGCCACTGATTGGAAAAGACTGATAAGACAGAAGTCTCACACCTTTCCTATAGATATATCGTGTTTTTCCTTATCAACCTATATTTACCAATATACAGGGTGTCCATAAAGTCCTGTAGGAAACTGAAACTCTATAACTTGAAAACTATTAAGTTTATTAACAAAAACGTTTTGTGTGTACATAGAGCAATGTTCAAAGTTTTATTTCTGCTGTGAAGTTTATTGCCGGACCTCCAATTGAGCACCATTCACGTCCAAACAGTTTTGCAGTCTTTTTGGAAAACCGAGAATTGCGTGCTGATGATGCTTCTCTGTGATATTCAGATTGAATTGTTATTAAAGTCCTAAACGACCTGGTAAGGTGCTAATGACTGCATGTACAGTTTAACGTGGGCTCAGAACCACTTGTGTCCCCACCGGGAATTGAGCCCGGGATCAGTTGATTACAAGGCAGCGAGCGTTACCACTCACCTACCGAAAACACTGGAGTATTCAGAATCACATCACTTATTTTGTCCTTCAGATCGTCCAGATTAACTGGTTTCTGTGAATACACCCAGAGCGTTCATTAGACTACCGTTTACTATTTTCTTAAGATAAGATAAAATTAATTTATGGGCGTACAATTTTATTAAACATCATTTTTTGGCTTTTATCCTTCTAGTAGCATTTTCGTTTGTAATGGCAAAGGAAGAAATTACGTAGTAAGATATGGCTGTGTTAAGACTTTTTGGTGTCCCAGGGCGACCATTACTTGTGTTTGTACTAAATAAACAAAACAAAATGTTGTTGATTTCGGTGATTTAACACAATGGATGTGATTTTAATGCTGATTCGACACAATATTAGTACTATCATAGTATCGAATCGACGAAATCACACAACAAACGGTAGAGTCTCAAAAACAAGTGATGGTATCCTCGGGACACCGAAAAGTGTTTAACTAACAGTCAATTTTTGCAGTGTACTAAATTCGAAATTTATGGAAAGGTAGCAATTCCTAGGCACATATAGATACTTCTCCAAAACCTTATTTCCTTCCTACTTTCTAGGGAAGAACTTACTTATAGTTTGCTGAACGATATAAAATCATTTCAAACATAAAATAAAATTGAAATCATCATAATTTTCAAATTAACTACAAAAAACGAGATGGCAAGCATTATCAGACATAGGGGACTTCCAATAATGCAGGCAAATTTAAAACGATGAGTAGCACTTTGATCAAATCGTGTGTTGGATGCAGAAAATTACAAAAATAGCATATTTTAATAAACATTAATAAATAATTTATGTGCGAGAATTCCTATCGAAGAAAAGGTTTCCTAGGTAAACTTTCTGTTCTGCATTTTACCAGAATCATCCATTCGGCTTGAGCCAAAATTATCTAAAGACTTCAAATTCAAATTCAGATTCGCTTTGAGAGCCCTTGGTAATCAAGTTCAATTTTAAACAATACAGTAAAAATAATGAACAAATTCACAATCACAATGCCATTTTAAAAAAATGGATTTTTATAATTCTTAAGAATATCTATCAAATGAAGTAATCCATAATTTGAAAATATTTGTTATTGATGAGAAATTCGAAGTGAGAGTGAGTGAGTGAGTGAGTGAGAGACAGACACAGACAGACAGACAGACTTACTTACTTACTTACTTACTTACTTACTTACTTACTTTCTTTCTTTCTTTCTTTCTTTCTTTCTTTCTTTCTTTCTT
>JAGDQP010010086.1:18561-37591 GCA_022664845.1 Lepisma saccharinum
TTCTTTCTTTCTTTCTTTCCTTCTTTCTTTCTTTCTTTCCTTCTTTCCTTCTTTCTTTCCTTCTTTCCTTCTTTCTTTCTTTCTTTCTTTCTTTCTTCTTTCTTTCTTTCTTTCTTAACTACTTCGGTTTCGCAAAACAGTACGTTCACAAGAAATAAACCTTACATAATAGTACAATAATAGAATTCATATTTTACTTTTTACTTTCGATGTTTTCACACAGTTTGTTTGGTGAGTATAAATTGGCGTATTTTGTTATTTCATACATTGAAATAATTATGGTAGGAAATGTAACTGGAGAATCCCAAATAGCTTCTTATGGAATGTATGTAGTAAAAAGCATAAAAACATCAAATATATGAAGATAGAATAGTATTTGGTATAAAACCTTAAATCTAGGGGTGTAGAAGTCCCCCGCCCCTGACCCTTCCTACCGACGCCCTTGGACATGTCGGCTTTGTGATGAACAAACACTGTGTGCGTGAGTTTTCTCAGGATTCTCTCGTTTGCTCCCACTTCCTTTTCCACCAATTCTTTCATCCCTTGAGCCTGAGCCAAAGTTGCGTAAAGGTCTTAAAAGAAATTAAAAAAATATATAAAAAAAGTCAGACCTTGCTCAGGCGCATCAGTGAGACTATCTTGAATGGGGTTCTTCTTCATTTTCCTCAGTCTCACCTGTGAATGGTAGGATGCCGGGACCTGCAATTATCTTGGACTCCGAACCACGCCGCAGCTTGAATTCAGTGCAGACCCTCTCCCGCGCATGCACATAGAATAGACCCACTCAAACCTCCCGATTTCACAGTAGTGACACACCGTCACCGAATAGCTCTGTATACAGCTTTACATTTACATGTATTCGCACTTTATTTCTAAAACCCGAAAAAAACAAACACGAAAAAGCCCGATAAAACCCGAAAAATCCACCTGGTGGGTTGGGTTTTTTAAAAAATACCCAGGTTTATTCAAACCCTGACTGTCAACCTTCTCAGAAGTGTGTGTATAGATAGCAGTAGGGAGCGCATGCACGGTAAGTTATCTTTAGTGACGAAAGAACACCGGCTGCGTTGTTGCTCGTAGTCTGTGAGCAGCATTTGAAGAAAGAGGTGCACCAGCGTGTTGCCGGAAAATTGTGCAAGTGAAAGTCGAACAGAAAATTAACCTGGTTCCTGGTGATATTGAAGAAATCACTAAGCGAGTGTGTGCAGTGTTAAAGGACTACGATGATAATGCAGTGTGTTTTATGAGACAATTGTACAACTACTTCCGGAAGTCTTTCTGGTCCTGAGTGAGGTTTTCTCGTACCACTTTTGCTCAGACTTTGCGCCTGTTCAAGCGTTTGTGCAAATTTTGCTGGATCGATTCTTTATCGATGTTGACCATAACTACTATGATCAGAATGACTAGTCGGTATCTTTTCGAACAATACTGCATCAATTATCACCACATTTGCTTGAGGAGGTGCAAAGTCTGAACAAAAATAATGCCAGAAAACCTCAGCTAGAACCAGAAAGACTTCCAGAAGCAATTATGCAATGGTCTCATAAAACACCCCACCAACAGTTAGACACATTCGCTTGGGGATTTCTTGAATTTTATTAGGAATTTCAAGTTAATGCGCTGCTCTACTTTCATTTGCACATTTTTCCGGCAACACAGTGGCGTATTTCTTGCTTCAATCGCTGCTTACAGACTAGCTACAAGTCACACCGCCAGCGGCGTACTTTCGTCACTTCATCGAAGCTTAAAGTTTACTCACCGTGCATGCACTCCCCACAGCTACACATATTCTTCCGTCAGGGTTGCCAGGCCCTTTATTGTTTAGCCAGATCTCTTATACTATATATCAGGCTGAGGAAAGGAAGGTTGCTTGTTCGTTCATTTTTTTGGTTCAGCATTGGAAGCGAAACTTTTCAATTTTGATTTCTTGTAGGGAAAATAGGTGTTGCTAGGAAAATTCCTAGCAATACCTATTTTACTTTTCATATTATTAATAGTGGTATAATATTGTAATGAGAAGTGGATTACTAGGTCAGTATGACAACACAAATCATAATAAACAATCCACATAAACAAAGAGGAGTGTAATAATGCAACACAATCAGTTTAAGAAGCAGACGACGCCGACTCCAAGCGGTGAGGCTTGGAAGTGCGGTAAACACGCCTACCAGAAAGGATTATAAAAGGCCCATCAGGAGTCTACAAAGTATCACTAATTCACTACGACTAGTGGTCACCTCTTCCCCTCTGACTTGGTCTGGAGTCAGAATCCTGCCTTTACCCCCGACGTGGTTTGGAGTCGGTGCACCCATCCTATGTAACTTGGTTTGGAGTTAGATCCTCTCAGTATCTATCCACTCCGAAAAGACCTAGTTGTATAAGTCAATACATAAAGAGGTGAACCACCGATAATTCATTGCAAAGCCCAAGTTCCGGGTCCTTATTTTAGTAACTGTAAAGTTTTTGTATATCGCATATTTATTGGAACTTTTGTAATAAAATTGGTATCGGATAAAAGCCTACAAGTGTCTTTTGCTCTTATTATATAACCCCCACAATATCGATCCTATCGTCGGAAGGACTCTACCTAAGATCTATCCTAAACCGTACGTGCTATCACGTTATTACGGATAAATTAATAATAACCAACAAAAGATCATTACGTATTTGGGATGCTAGGTAACAGCAATGGAGAGGGACGCAGGTTAGTGTGCGTGCCAGTCGGGTACCTAACATAATAGGATACATACCGGAGGCCGTTTGTTTGCCGCGTGACGACATGCCGAGGGCCTCATTTGACTATTTGGCCCATAAATATAAATTGAATAAAATAAACTTGAGAAAGCCTTATATTTTTACGATACTTTCAAATTACAATATTTTTTAAATTAAATAAGTTTCCATGGACAACGTTAAAAACGTATTGACCGTATGGGCTGTATCCTCAGATGCAGTCAAAGCACATAAATATCATTATCATCACTGTTCTGCCGAAAACGGCAGGTCCTTCAAGGAGCGTTAACCCTCTCTATTCACACCGATCTTTGTGTTAACATACGATTTATCGTCCTTAATATTGGCAAGAAATTGGATTCGTCTTCGTTTTTTCAGGCATACTTTGAATTATGATATATCCCATGATATTCTGCGCAGCTTAACCAGTTTTTTTTTCTTATCTAGAACATTTTTCGTCTCGTCACCTTGTATGGTAGAGAATCTGCCCAGGTCGGTTAAAATTGCAGGTGTGCCGTTTTATTCTTCGTTCGCTTACGACAATCATTAGAAATGACGTTCTGGTTTTCCATGGCTCTTCCCAGTTTCACATGTAAATGCAGGGATTTTAGTAGACTAAAGCTTTGGTTGCCACCTTCCTCCATTTTTCAGAAGAGTTTTTCCTGGAAACATGTTTCCACTGACTTGTGACGAGCAGAGGCGAAATAAAATTAATAGCTGGAAATATCACAGGCCGCATTTCAGCCCCTTAAAGAAATACTTTAAATAAAACGTTAATATGAAAAATTCTTTACACAAAGTAGTTCTCTGAGGGACTGAACTGTGCATTGTAATTTTCAGTTGATTCATTCAGTTTACATATTACGGCCTGAGCCTGTCACATATCCTTGGGAAGACGTCTCTCGACAAACACTCCTTGAAGGAAGAAGAGAGGAAAGTGATAACAAAGGCTTTACTCCACTAGTATCCGTGCATAGGCTGGTGAAATACGTGATAGATCTGGTAGTATGTTTTGTTATCGGGAGATATCCGTATGTGTCTTTCTGTGCGAAGTACGTGCTCCTTACTATTAGGTTTTCTAAATCGCGAAAGTTAGCAGTACTACGCAATTGTTGTTGCTGACCACGTGAAGATTTGATGTGCCTATAGTAGGTCTAAATGTTTGTTTCCTCCCTACTTATGCGCTGAAATACCTTAACATATTTTTCTTGTTATACTTTGGTACGCGGTGAATCAACTTTTCTAGTTCATCGTAAAATGTATCTTTGTCATGATCAGAAAATGGTCGGAAAATGGACAATTATTAAAACGGTGTTGCACCATCGAGTACGTATCGAAATGTCCGCTAAAAAGGGTACTGTTCTTAAGGAGGGTTCCTGTTCCGAAATTATGTGACTCGAGTTCTCCCGTAATAGAAAGTGTATTTGCCTTGTCGAATGCTATCTCGACCGTCCTACTAGACTTTTTGTATCGTCACTATATGCATCTCTTCATGTATAGTAACTATATCTATCCCATACTTCTTAGCTCACCGGTTGGAGATTGCCCGTCTTGCATGAGGTTTGTACATTTCACTATCGTGTTCACTTGAATTAAGTATGTTTGTTTTAATATTTTAGAATTTAGTAATTTAACTTGGTTGATTTCTTTTTATGTCTTTAATAGAAGCATGTGTTTAGTATTACTGCGTTTGGGGTTCAGGTTCTTTTTATTAGGACTTTAGGAGGATGAGGGTAGAAGGATCAGATAGAATCTCATATTTTTTATTGTCTGTCTCACCCTGAATTTAGGGAGGAAGTATTATAGTGTAGTCACTTTAAGGCAGAATCTTGCGATTCGTTTAAAAATTTCTGAAAAGCATGAACCTTGGAAAATGGCGGGCAAAATTTAGTGCTTTTTTATTTTCGCGAAAACTAAGCATCACATCGAAGAAAAGTTTAAATAAACTTTGTTCAGCATAAAATTGTGAATTGTTTGTTATTACCGTTTTTTGCATTTGACCAATCCTCAAGCCACAATGACATCAAACGAAAAGCAATGTTTTTTAGAACCCGAAACTTCAGACCAGTTAAAAAAATTCTTAAAAGCATGGAATTTGGTATATAGAAAGTACTTGACACCGAAATAACATATGAAAAGTCTCCAAAAATCAAAGTTGTGCTATGGCCGCCATCGTTGAAAATAGCAGCTAAAATTCATTTGTTCAACTTCCGCGAAAACTGAGCGTCACATCAAAAAAGGTTTGAAATAAAGTTCGTTCAGCATAAAATATTTGGTATTCACAAAGGAAGTATTTGGTATGCTCTGTAGTCTGTAATTGCGATAAAATTAGCCACTTCGAATCACATACTAAGATTGAACGCGCCCAAAATTTGGGATCGTTAGCTAAGAATGATGATGGGTGTTTTAGTACATGGATCATTTTGGAAAAATAGGGATTTTTACGTTGTAATTGTGCAATCAATATATTTTTGTTCCTCGTTCTGAAGAACACATCCAATAAATGGAAACTCTTAAGAATCTGCCACTGGAGCTTGAGCTTGATCTGGCGTGGGGGGTGGGGGGGTTCTGCTGAGAGCGTCGGCTAATGAATTTTGGCCTGATGGCACGTGGGTAATATCGAAATCATAATTTTCGAAAATATCGACAAACGTGCGAGCTTACCATTAAGATTCTTGGTAGTCTTAATGTGGCAGGTAGCTTTATTATCTGAATAAAGATGGAAGAATTTTCCATACAGAAACGGATGGAAGGATTTAATCACGTAATAGGCTGCTGACATTTCCAGAGAAAATATGTCATATCATGTTTCTGCATCTGTAAGGGCGCGCGAGCAATAAGCTACTGAGTCCATCAGATAATCGGGGCCTTGTAGTAAACAGCCTCGATAGCCGGATTGACTTGCATCCACCCAGATATGATACGTTTTGTGAACCGAAAAGGGTTGTAGAACGAGTACAGTGGTGACCAATTTCTTGATGGCCTGAAATGCTGTTTCATCTTGCTCGGTTCAACGAGAAATTTCTGATTTACGTAATAACCGGTTGAGGGATTTTGCAAGTATTCCAAAATTGGGCAGATTTCGGCGCAGACAGTTGGCGATGCCGAGAAATTGCTTAATTTGCCGTTTTTGTCTTCGGGCGAGGAAACTGGACAACAAAGGAATTTTATTTAGGTAACATTTGCAGCGTATTGGCAGAGACGACTGAACCTAGGACCTCGAGTTGGGAGAACAGAATTTATGCTTTCGATGGTTTGAAGCGGATGTTGGCAGCACGTAAACGTTCAAACAATTCGCGAATGACTCATACTTTCAGTATATGATTTTGTATGAGCTGTCAAGTCATCTGCATATGCCGATAAATACTGAGATGGTATACCATCGGTAATACTGAACGAGTGCTGAGAGCACGCTAGGTGAGCTCTTTAAACCCATCGTGCTGACGAGCTATTTCCACGTTTTGAGGGAGCCTACAGAAAATGCTATGAGGTTCTGGGACTCTGCTGTAAGGGGTGTTTGGTAGAATGCGGCGGAAATGGGGAATTTACTCAAGAAATAATTTCTAGACATATTAGAGGTAACTTCGTCAAGATTTGAGTAACTCTAGGCGATATGGATTTTGCTGTTCAAAAGGCGTAATTCACTTAAGAATCGTAGGGATGAGTCTGGTTTTTTGACCAGAAACACGTTGATTGTAGTGTGAAGAACCAACTCGTTTTATAATTTTCTGACTTTCCATAGATTTTAATTGGGCACGGATTGCATCTCGAAGATGGAGGGGGACGGGAAATGGGCGAGCATAGACTGGGTTCGAGTCTGTGGTGACTATTTTGTGTTCAAGCAAATGTGTAATTCCCGCACATTTTTCTGTCCACGCGAAACTGTCACTGTATTCGTACACTAAGTTTAGAATTTCTTGTTTTTGAGTTGGCGATAAATCTGGATTAATTTTAATTTGGAAGGGGTAAAAAAATTGTCTGTATTGTGAAATACGCTTCTGAATATCGCGTCGTTGATGAGTCAACTTTGCCATCATTCGAGGCGAGGGAACTGTATCTGTATGTTCTGGGGTTTCCGCGACTTGGTCAGGGGAAGTCACTGCCGCAACAATTTCACAAGGAAGGAGCTGCCCGATATTCGTAAACCTGGGGAGCTTAACACGTTTATTGCTGTTGTTACGAATAATTACATTCGCAACATTCGTTACGAATTACATGAGTCTGATCTGGTGAAAAGATACATGTTGGTACCTGAACATTTTTTGTTTTCACTACATCCGGATTTGGTTCAAACAGAAGATACTTACTTGTCTTTACAAAAATTGACCAGAGAAACGAGTATTTTATATTTTCTATGTGGATTCAATGTTATTGGTAGTAACAAAAGAAGGTGGTTCCGGAGTATGAATACGTGATATTCCAGCTGCTGACACCTGATTCGTGATGGGGGACGACTGAGTTCGATGGTGATGATGATGCCGGTTTGGGTTTGAGAGTACTTGCAGATGGTGAAAGCTGAAATACATGTCGATTTAAAATATCTGTACAGAATAAAATGAATGGTTGATCTTTCGAATTAATGGCCTTAAATTTCTGACGAAAATAACGAGAACATATAAAAATACCAACGTAACAATTTCTTTACATGTTAACTGTTCACCGTTAAAACCTTGGAGAATACTTGAGTGTTT
The DNA here is from genome assembly GCA_022664845.1 of Lepisma saccharinum. Taxonomy (NCBI): domain Eukaryota; kingdom Metazoa; phylum Arthropoda; class Insecta; order Zygentoma; family Lepismatidae; genus Lepisma; species Lepisma saccharinum. Next base: position 25,986 of record JAGDQP010010086.1, read on the forward strand.
TATACGCATTGCGTTGGTGGGTGTAAAACGCTCATCAATTAGGGAACATAGACTTCCACAGTCTAGGACGGGTGTGCAGTGAACATTATTAATTTGAGCTTGGACGTAGTAAAGCCGATCATGCTTAATCAATGGAACCTGTATATTATAAGCGATCGCGAAACGGTTCCTGACAATTGCTGGCCTGCTTAGTTTAAATGTGTATACTCAATTTGACGCATTGCAGTAGGTGCTCAACACTCTATATCATAAATATTTGGTTTTTGGCAACGTCGGCAAATGATTGGATTGGTTCGGGACGGGGCATCGGGATTTCCGTTTGTTCGATTTCGATAATTATTCCTATTTGAATTTCTGTAATTCCGCCGTGGCTGCTGATACTGGTTGTTACTGCGTGTGCCCGAATGGGATGTGAACGTGCGACCTTCCTGGGTGGAGTTCCTAGCATAGCGCTGGTTATTTGGATAGCGATTTTGCCTATTCTTATGTTGTGCACAGGCCGGTTTGTTCAATGTCATGACAAGATTAGACATCTGAGAACAAAGGGGTCTATATGAGACTGGGTCCTGGTTTGCTGTGGATGACGATCCTTGTTGGACCGCTGCTAATTGAGTGTGTTTTGCAAGTAATGGCTGGTACGCAGATTAGTTCGTGGTTGCTGCTGAGGGTTGGTACACAGATTCGAACCTGATTGCTGGGGATTCCAGCCCATTTGATGTAATTCTAACGTTTCTTCTTGTCTCCGTTGATCAGTTGACACATTCTTATGGTCAGTGGGCTGGAACGTAGAAATCAGTTGTGGTAATGGTTTTCTCACTGACTTCTTGTAAAAGTTGTGATCTTAAGCCCTTGATAATATGTAAGACAACTTGTGCTTCAGGCAAATCAGGAAGCAAAGATATAATCAATTGTCCTTTGGCTATGACGTAAGTGTAGGCAGATTCGAGTAAAGAGTGCCGTCTATTACGTAGTATGTCCTCCACTTTGAATAGGGACGCCATGCCAGGGAACGTATTGACAATCTCAGTTTTTAAGTTGGGCATAGGTTTTGTTTGCGTATTCCGGGTCAAGTTGAAGTAAGCGAAGAAAATCATGGGCCGTATCGCATAGATGAAGAGGCAGCTTTGCTTTCTTCTGGTCCTCGGTCCACGAGGCGGCCAAGGCGTAGGCTTCATAGCGCAGGAAGAAATCAACTTATGACGGTTCGATGCCATTGAATTTCGGCATGGTATTATATGAAGTTAAAGCTTCTAAAATGTCCGCCGCGTGTGAGACCGGTGGAGGTGGTGGATTAGCCATTTTGGTTCTCGTTTTTCTAAAACTTTCAAATGTTAAACCCTTAAATAAATGTAAATGTGGATTCGCACGAGTTTGAAATCTAGTAACGCGTCTGTTGGGTGAAAAGATGCTGGCAGTCATACACAGTTATAATGCAAACGATATGTCGCTGTGTGAATGACTGTTCTGAGAACGAGAACGAGAGCGGGGGAGAGGATAACAATAGTGAAAAGATTTTATGCAACATCAGCAAGACACGTCGTTCCTTCGACTTAAAACTAAAGAGCAGCTGAATGAAATGAATGCCATTTATACATGAGTATATAACCGTAGTATATTACAAGGAATCATGAGAGCGAGGACCGGGTCTCGAACCGAGTTTGGAAAAGACGCTTTTAAAACCCAAAACACGACGACTCCGCCATATTTAACCTTCGCTATTTGATTGGTTATTTTGCTTCTATTTGTTGATTTCTTACCGTATTTAGATCATGGGGAGGCGTAGCGGACCGGAATGCATTTGTTATAAAACAGACAACATCAGTAAAAGCACTATTTGTACCTATTTGACAAACTTTGAGATACTTTTCCCTGAAGAAACAACATTGAGTTACTCCTAAATGACCTATCTACTTAATAACTATGAGATCACATGCTGATATAAGACATTGACATAAGAACTGATATATTCTGTTTTATTTGACTAACATGAACTACTTTCATAGCTTATAAATCTTTCCATTTGTTGATCGGAATTTAGAGTGATTTTGAGCAATATGTTTACTTGTATATTTGATAATCATACTCTGATACACACATACCTTTTCTTATAATCACTGAAGAAGTGTATCTTCACCAAATTGCGTAGGAAATTACATGTTCCATAATGCTGTCAATGACACTAGCATTTTCTTCGTTTTCTTCTAGTCGTTTTCTTTACGCACTAATATACTAAAGTTCGTGATTTTTTGTAAAGTTCATTGGAGAGATGCGAATGTTCTGGTCTTATGAAGTTCACTAATAAACTTAGGTAAAATTCGACTATAATCACTTTCTAACACAAGCATAAATTAACTTTTCGGATTTAATATTGACTGGTTGACGAAGGAGTCAAGACTGGCCTCTCGATTTAATGTTCAGGTTGGTTTTATTAATTTCGGTTCAGGGTTGTCGCCTACTTTCTCATGGGATTCCACTTGTTATTGTCGTGGATTTTAGGAGCCAGACTTGAAGAAGGTCTTAGGGTCAAAAAGGGAAGGAGAAGGAATGGTTTTTATATCATTCTTGTTTCTAATCGAAGTGACAGTTTCAGGTTCAAGAAAACGTGATTTCCTTAGGTAAAGCTGTTTACATCATTTTTAAAACACATGTATAAAGTCGCGTTTTAACATTCACATCACTAATAATTTCAGATTGGCACGTGTTTGTCACTGTGAAGGTTAAAATACGTAACGATCCTTAGTTCTTGTGAGAAGCAAGGCCAGATTGAATTCTATTGTAATTGCTCTTACGTAAAATTAAAAAAACACTCTTGGGAATAAGATTTTATCCCATTACCTTGAGTTGCTCTATATTTCGGTGTCTGATCTTTAGAGCTAAGAATATTTAAGAGTAATTCTGTATCTAATTGTTTTCCTTTGCAAATGGCGTCACTTGTTTTTAAATATAACTGTTCATAATTTGTGTATCTTTTGAAGGGCTGTTTTTACCTTTACCTTTTGGTAATTTCGTTTCAATACTTTTATAAATGGTACCTGTTTCCCTTTCACTCTCTTCACTCCCAAAATATATATACAGGAGAATGTTTGGGAACGTAGCGCAGCGCTATGTTCGCCTATCCGGGCCGCCAAGCAACCCGTGCTTCTCTGGTAACTTTAGGCCACACGCTGAGTTGTAATAATAAAATAATGATAGAACTGTTAATATACTAATAGTTAATTACTTAATACAATCATAGAACTGTTTCTTTAGTGCTGTTAAATAGGTTTATACATTTTCAAGACCCGATTACGGAATATTACAAAGAGAAATGAAATTAAAAAATCACCATTAATAAGTAACAAGAAATACAGAGGCTGAATGTAAATGTACTCACAGTGTTACAGAAAGTGCTGGAAATGATGTCCTTCCATTCTCACACACTCTCCATCGCCTGATAATATGAAGACTTACACGCTTAAGTTCTTCACGAGAAATGTTTTCGATTTCAAATTGAATATTGTTTTTCAGCTCGTGTAGCGTATGAGGATTGGTTCGGTACACTTTATCCCTCAAACTTCCCCACAGATAAATGCCAAAAGGTGTTAAGTCAGGCGAGAGTGCTGGCCACAAACCTTTGCTTATAATTGTCACCAAACACTTCGCGAATGGCATTCATTGTTATTTCTGACGTGTGAACAGTTGCCGAATCCTGCTGAAAATGTTGAAATTTTACAACTTCCGTTAATTGCTCAAAAAATGGTTGCAAAATTTGTTCAGCATAGCGCGCACTATTTACCATTTGTGAGAAAAACACGGGACCTTCTATTCTTTTCGCAATAATTGCACACAACACACCAACTTTCACGGGATGAAGGGGGACCTCGTGTATGAGCCGAGGGTTTTCAGAACTCCAAAATCGATTATTTTGAGAATTAACATAACCGTCCAGATGAAACCACGCTTCATCTGTAAAAAAATACCATTTCCGGGTCTATTATACCGCCATGGATGGACTGCAGAAAGCATTCACAGAAACGGACTCTGATTATCCAGATCATGTGGTTGCAAAGCGTGTACAATGGAAGTTTTATAGGGTTTCATTTTCAGCAGTTTAGTGGCGTTTCGAGCTGTTGTGAGTGTCTTGAGCAAGCCGCTTTAAAGACTTCTTAGGCGTGTGCTCCAACCTTTAACCAGTTTCGTCCAATTTTTTCTCTGTCAAAACTCGGCGCTTTCGTTTTGGTTGGTAGTCTAGTAATGTCCCTGTAGTTCTTAGTTGCTTCACCAATCTAAGTTGATCTATGCGGAACTTCACTTTCAGGATATTTCCGATGAAATCATCTTCGACATTTTGATAGGGACGAATACTTCGCGTACAAATGGTACAGGAAGACCCGTTGTTTTACACTATACCGCATCATGTCTAAATATACTCTAATTTCGTCACCCTTGCACGTGCTCTGCCTTTCCCAATATCTCTTTCTCTCTCACACACACACACTTATTGTTTATCTGTACATAAATCCTCTCAGCATGGGATTCCGGCTCGAAGCACCTTTGGGAGAGACCTTCGTAACATTGTGGCACCTTCCAATCAATGTTTTGTCAGTTCTGCTGTGTTGTTTATTCTCTTAATTTCTCAAGATCTGCGTGCAACTACACACAACCAAATGGCTTGTGCTTTAAAAAAAGGAATTAAGGTAAATAAAGGAAGTATTCCTCTTGCTTGCAGGCATTCGAGAAAATCTGATTAATGAACTTGAACGTAACATGTGAGAAGAGTTATTAAAGAATTAGGATTATTTCGACTTCGCATTTATAGAAGATTTTATAATTCGAGACCAGCAGCCAACCATCCTGACAAGGTTTTTCCTCAGACATAAGGAAAATGCCGGAATGGTAGACCTTTAACTTAGGTCCTGGCCGACTCCTACATCCTTTTTCCTCACCTATTCCGGCTTGAGACAAAATTTCCTAAAAGTCAGTAATTAATAATTGTAATAAGTAATTCAAATTCAAGATCTTATGAAAGGAACAGACCAAATCACTCTGTTATCTGAAGATCGAATCACATTGCATTGCATTAAGTCCTGTTAAAAGCATCTTTCCTATCTTTTAAAAGTTATTCAAGGTAATATTCATACCATACAAAACCAGGTCATGCCAGACGCATGTAAGATTAATTGTCATTATTAGAACATGTAAAATTCCGTGAAAGAAATACAAAATCTATTCAGCCATCAGGCGCAAAAGTCATGGGAAAGCCACGGGCCGACTGGCGGGCGGGGAGAGATGAATCAATGGCGAGCTCGGCCGACAAGCGCTGCGTTGCGTTGCCAAACGTCCCCGCTGGATATAAATATAAATATATATATAGAAATTAAATATTCCCGTAGAATATCATGACTTCAGAATCAGGAAAGGCCCGTAGTGTCAGATATTTTATCTCTCTGCAGGGAAGCAGAAGAAACTATGAGGACAGCCAAACTGCGGTTGCAATATATGAAAATCGTTGGCCTCATTATGGAATTATTTGAACCAGTGTTCGATTTGTTATAAATTATGAAGAGGGGATAGTAAACTGATGGTTGGTGATAAGTTTCAAGATACTACCTGTTTGGGTAGAAATACAAGGATTTTATCCGTAGTTGGGATGATATTAGGAATCAACAACCGGGGATGAAATCCTCACGCACTAGGGAAAATCTCCGGCATCCTCCCGACAAATCAAACACTGATTAGAACTGAAAGAACAGGTTACACTCAATCTGAATACAGTAATCGGTATGTTACCTTTTATCATGCTACTTGTATTCAAAAAAAGTTCTTGTCTATATGTATTAGAAACTTTAAAGATAAAAATATATCGAATTCAGTTATATAAAAGCATACTGTAATTATCAGCTTTAAGTAATATTTAATAACTATCATAATCTTTCAGTATTTTTTCAAACAGATTAACGTTTAACTGAGGGTAACTTACAATTTTATATTTAATTCTTAGTGCCTACATGTTGTGTACTGATATCACTTATTTTATTTCTTCACAGAAAAAATGTGTAATCACTTTAGGAAAAACTGTTGCGAGCAGTTTGTGTTATTGGCATTAGCATCTACCTTCATTTTTTTTTAAAATTCTAAATAAAAATAGAATTTTATAACAAACAATCAGTTTAGCTTTTGTGCCATTTTGTGGCTTCTGGCTCGAAGAAAAAAAGTGGCCTTCATAAAAAAGATTTGTAATTTTATGCTGAACAAACTAATTTACAGCTTTATTTTAAGTGCTACATAGTTTTTGTAAAAACTGGAAATAGTTGAATATTGACCACCATTTTCCAAGATGGCGGCCGTAGCACAACTTTGATTTTTGGAGACTTTTCATGTGTTACTTTGGTGGTCAAGTACTTTCTATACAGAGTGTTCCAAGGTCGTAACAAACTTTTGGGGTTGATTGCCGACATCGAAACAAGAAAAATGTTCCCATAAACATGGGTCGAATTCTGCGTACTTTAGGAGATACAGCGTTGTCAGCTGGGAGCCCGAAAGTCAATGCCGACAATGGAATGAAAATGAGTAAGTCGCAATAAAACAGAAACGATACATGAAATGAAAATATTGTTTGTGTGAGGTATCTTCCAACCCAACAAACAATACATGAAATAAAAGTATCGTGTGTGGGAGGTATCTTCCAACCCAACAACATATCAGAAGTGAAAACGCGATGCCACCGGGTTGCCAGTGTTTCCAACCTGGTATCACGTTGAACATTTGCAAATGGCACTACGTTGGTTTATGAAGTTTGGTGCATGCCCTCGTGGTGATCAACATGTCCAGCATACACAGCAGTGTTCCCAACTATGGATCATACCCGTGTATTATTCATAGTTTGCAACACTGCAGTTTCTGCTTTGCATACTTGTGTTGTTTATCATCACTAGGACATGCAGCAGATTTCATAAACCAACGTAGTGCCATTTGCAAATGTTCAACGTGACATAGGATTAGCAACATTGACAACCCGGTGACATCGCGTTTTCACTTCTGGTATGTTGTTGAGTTGGAAGATACTTCTCACAAACGATATTTTCATTTCATGTATCGTTTCTCCTTTATTGCGACTTATCATTTTCATCCATTGTGGGCGTCGATTTTTAGTCTCCCAGTTGGCAACGCTGTATCTCCTAAACGACGCAGAATTCAACCCATGTTTATGGGAACTTCTTTTCTTGTTTCGATGTGAGCAATCACCGCCCGAAGTTGGTTACGACCTTTTGTAAACACCCTGTATATTTCCCATACCTTTAAAGATAAATTAAAACTGATATAAAGATTTTGGCTTTTAAAAAAAGTGCTTTTTGTTTGATGCCATTTTGTGGCTTTAGGATTGGTCAAATAATAATAATAATAAAACTGCAATTACAAAAAAGATTCATAATTTTATGCTGAAGAAACTTCATTTGAAACTTTTACGATGTGATGCTTATTTTCCGCGAGAAAAAGAAAGACTGAATTTTGGCAGCCATTTCCCAAGATGGCGGCTGTAGCACAAGTTGATTTTTGGAGACTTTTAGTTTGTTATTTGGGTGACCAAGTACTATATGTATATCAGGATTCATGCTTTTAAGAACTTTTTACCTAATTTTCGTAAAATGATCACACTATAGGGGTTAGTATGGGATCTGTCAGAATCAATTTTGTGACCATTAATCTTTTCACGAAAGTGTAATTTTAGTATAAGGTAAATTCAATTTCCGTATGGTACAAAAGTGTGGGGATTCATCATCATCCATATTTAGTGTTGTACCTGTTTACCACCCCTTGCTGTATTACATCTGACGTCAACACAATATGATTTCTTTCATAAGTTTTTGTAAACGCTGCAACGGATGCTTGGCAAAGGCAGTATATGCCGTCAGTTCTCAAGGAAGATGCCGTCAGTTGTTCCATATTTATACAAGTTCTATTTCCGAGAAATAACATTATAAGATCTAAAAGAGAGCATTTCAGTTATGATGCTTGTCGAATTTATTTATTTCGACTTCTCCCAAACCCTCAACGAATATTTTCAACAGTTTCAGCGAATAGCCAATGACACTTCTGTGCTCTTTATTTACACTTCCTTGTACTAGATATCGTTTATATGGTTTATCGACCTTTTATACTCGTGGTATACTTAGTGGAATTTTCGTTTCGCTGTAACTACGTCTTTTTGAGTCAACAAATCAGCAAGCAGTAGGAAGTTTCTCCGGGTTGTATCGTCTCTGTGAATTTCAATGTAAACCTGACCCCGAAGAAACATAAATCATCGTAATCTATCTTTCAAACTCGCAGATCGTGTCATGTGGGATTTGTGGTGGACAAATACCGCGTGCATAAATTTTCTCCGGGTTTTCCCGTTTCCTCCCACTTCCTTCATTCCACCAACAATCATATCATCATCCATTCGTCCTGAGCCAAAGCTGTCAAAAGATAGTAAATCAAATTCAGATTCAATCTTCCGTTTGTTAATCAGATTTCTGTGCATTTTAGTTAACAGTCGTTGTAAAATATAAATTGACTGGAGCCTGGTTTGAGCAAGTGAATGATGTGTGGTACCACTGTTTCATAATGTTACAATTGCCTATCTTCATGTATTCTGTTCTAACACTTCTGTGTGCTGGGTGATAACCATGAGATTTTAGTTGCTAATAGCTAAGTGTTCGTTGAATAATGGAGGCGAAGAAATGGCAGCTTGATGGAAACTTGAATATTATTTCGAGAAATCCCACTATACTGGTGAATTGCTTTAGTGACTGTGTGTATATGATCTTCCGTAATTGACCTTGTTGACTGTTGAAAGGTCCGGGGTTCACAGGTTCCAAATTGTTGACCTTGACATATAACTTACATGGAAGTAACTCAGCTAGAAAAGAAGTTCCTTTTTATTCCTTCGCTGTTCGTTGTAAAGAACATCTGGTAATTTTGAGGAAGGAAGGGCAGCCTTGAAAACAAGGGTGTTCTTCCAGAAGGAGTTTACCTGGTTACCATATGTGCTTGTACGGGATTCGTTGTAGAAGAGTGTTTATTTATCCTTGATCCGATACATTTAAATAGCGCTGAGAGATTGTCCATTTACATTAATCAAATAAAGTAATTGCTTCTCGAATTAATTTAGCGTATACTTGAATATTATATCAGATTTTAGTGTTAGTAAAATTCTGTACATTTGAAAGTAGCTTTTAATGTATATTTAACATTTCTTCCCTTTTCAGTTGCAGAGGCTAGAACATTCACTAGATACAAGCGAGATGGTTGTGAAAAGACTGAGTAAACTAAGTGAGTCTCAAGCAAATGGGGAAGCAGCTGCGAAGATGTCAGCGGGTGATCGACAGAGGGAAAAAACAGCACGAGAAAGTATTGTGTTGTGGAGGAAACCACTAACTACACTAAGCTATTTTTTCCATGAACTGTTTCTCAATATTTATGAATATGGACAACAGTTAGTATAGTTACGTTTACTCATTTTACCATATAGAATATAATGTGGAAGTTCGTACGTGTAGTACTGTCTGAACGGGTGTGATTTTGAGATAGTGTGTGTTTTTTTTTATTCATTATTTTCATTCCTGTATGGCATATGGCAATTGTGTGAATATCTTATACGTTTTATTGAATATGAATCATCCGATAAAAATATAAGGAAAATCAACTGTTTTGTTTTCGAATCAATACATCTCAAATAATTATGCAGCAAATGTCACGAAACACAATTTTTATTGATTCCTGGGGAATTCACATGCGCTAATTTACACTTAACACAATAGAAAGTCATTACATATTTCGAGGCAATTCCTCATCCTCAGTAGCGTTTAGGATGAAAATATCACTAAGTCGCATGGAGAACAACTGGTGCAAGAAGCCAACTAAGATGGCGAACGTTCACGTCAGACAATAGACAAACGTGTTATGCATGCGCAGTACTGTTGGGAAGTGGGACTTGTAAGGGTTTTTATGTTGAAAAGTGAACTGGATATAATCAGAAAATGCGTGAGTCAGTACAGGAAACGCACGCAGAAAAAACTACAAGTCAGTACAGAATAAACAATCAGAAAAAATGAGGGGAATAATTACATATGGTAGAAATTGATATTGAGAAAACAATAGAATAAAGGCATAATAAATAAGGATATTTCACTTTTCATTATTTTTATTATTTTTACAACATTGGTGAATCGTACAATCCGTGGAGTTCTTCATTATACAGTCTCCTCCATTCTCCAGTCATCTCGTCCCGTTTTGGCCCTATATCTTTCCAACCGTAAACTACTACCGCCAGAATAACCGTTCTGTATATTTTCAATTTCCTTGATATTAATCGCGATGTTACAAGTTTTTGGGCTGAATAGAAATATGCGTTGCCCGATACTAAACGACTTTTATTTCTTCCGTGACCTCATTTTTGCTTGTTACGTATGCTCCCAAGTATTTAAATTTGTTTACTTTCTCTATGACCTCATCCTTAATTCTTATGTTTTTATTTCCTTCATTCCCTGTGTTTCGGCTTGTTATCATGTATTTTCTTTTATCTATGTTTACCTATAGACCTATCTCATCGCACGCTTCTACTAAGACATCGGTGTTGTTTTGTAGTGCATCTATATCGTCCCCTATTAAATCTGCATCATCCGCGTATGCTAACAGTTGATTCAAACCATTCAATGATAGTCCCTTTTTGTCCCCTTTAATTTTGAAAATAACCTTCTTACGCAAAGTTAAACACTAGTGGTGATAAGGCATCGTCTTGTTTCAATCCGTTGCGAATCTTGAAACTATCTGACATATTATTACCTATCCGTACTCTGCTTATGGGGTCGCTGAGACACTTCTTCACTAGTTGAACCAGTTTTTTCGGAATTCCAAATCATATCAGGATAATGTATAATTTTTCCCTTTTGATAGAATCATATGCTTTCTTAAAATCCATGAATAGCTGGTGAACCGTCCCATTGTATTCCCATTTCTTCTCTGAAATTTGTCTCATAGCGAAAATCTGGTCCAACGTGGATCTATTTCTTCTATATCCACATTGGTGATCTCCAATTATTTCATCTATGTTTACACTTAGGCGTGTAAACAGAATATTACTTAATACCTTGTAACAAGTTGGAAGTAACGAGATTCTGCAGTAATTATTACAGTCCGATTTATCGCCTGTTGTAAATCGGAACTATTATTGAGGTTTTCCATTCATTTAGAAGCTCCTCCTTTCTCCATATATAACATATCAATTTATGTAGTTCCTTGATTAGTGCCGTTCCTCCCGTTTTAATTAATTCGGCTATAATGTCTATTCCTGGTGATTTAAATTTTTTCAATTTTCTTTACCGACTTCTCGAATTCGCTAAGTTCGGGAATCCACGGTTCTGTGGTAAAGATTTTAGATTCCTTTGTTTGCTCTCCGTTGTGTACATTAAGAAGTTTGTCGAAATAACTTTTCCACACATCGACAATTTTAGTCGGATCCGCCTGAAGATCTCCACGTTCATTTCTAATCATTCCTAACCTCGGTTGGTAACCTTTTCTTACCAAGTTTACCCCTTTATGTAGATCTCGTGTGTTATTTGTCTTGCCGTTTTCCTCTATTTCCTGAA
>JAGDQP010010087.1:0-56931 GCA_022664845.1 Lepisma saccharinum
GAGTTGACAAGTATTGTTGAGGAGCTGTAAATCTTTGAGTTGGGGGGAGAAAAAGAATAAAAAAAGGGTTTGTTGCGTAGTAAAACATAGTCTGTCTTGAGAAATCAATTAATACGATTGTATATAATTACAGATAGGCTTATTTTTCAGGTTTACACTTCATTTTCAAAGAAAAAAGTACTTTTAGAAATCATTTAATGGCTAATAAAAAAGGCCAAAAAAATGGCAAAAGTTTCATAAAATAAGCTATATTTAAGGTTATAAGCATTTCGTATATTTGTATGAGTAAATGCCTCTACAAATATATTCTATAGTTCTTTCCGTAGATATAGAATCTGCAATAAAAGATGGGGGTTCCAATTTAAAAAATCAAAGTTGGGGCCCAAACAGGGCCTCACATATTTTGATGGGCTAGTCCATCCGATAGCTCTGTTGATACTCTGCAACTTTTGTCGCTCTCAAGTTTTCAAAACACGCATTCTAACCGAGATATTTAGCAGTTCTGGAACTTTGACAAGCACTGTATAAGCGATCGCGTCCAAACTTTACCCTTTTATTCAAAGCTTCAAAATGGCAGCTTTTTTTTTTTTTTTTTTTTTTTTTTTGTAATATCTTTGTGGCTGACCTACCTGCGTACGGGTTTCGGGGTGATCTGAGTGACCCTTCCCTTGTTAGATTATCTTGATAGCAAGGTAGCTCTCACACCTCAAGTTATTGGTGTAATAAAGTGATACTAAAGCGTAATTCCTTCAAGGATCTGCATAACAAGACAGAAGGAACAGCGAAGAATAGCTTCCCAACAAGGTCTCTCAGTTTTTTTTTTGTAGTGTCACCAGAGAAACGAGGTGTTGTCTCAAAGGACCTGCCTAAGGCCAGAGGCAAAGGTGTACCAATGTTTTAATTTTGTCATGAGCTGAGAGTATTCTCTGACAACTTGTGAGATGGATGAATGAACTGTTTGAGAGAGATTTACCATATTAGAGAAAGATACGGCCTGACGTGGTACATTACACGCAGGGGAAACATTGAAAGTGGCAAGACATTCTTGCAATCAATCAGACATACTTTCTTATCTTCAGTGCTTTACAAGTGCTGGGGAATTTATGAAACCGCGAATATTTTAATTGGGGCAAAGAGGGGTTCGGTTCGCCTCTGGATATGGATAATTTCGTGACAATTGATAATATCATGATAGTCGAATATTTTCAAATGCATCGTACGATGTAAGGAGTAAAGAGGGGTCGGGCGCTTAACTTACTTTGACTGTGAGAAGGAGAGGTTTTTTTTTATTATTATTATTTGTGCGAATTAATTTCACTTGCGTCTTGAAACTGAGGAAGCAAAATGCAATTTTAGCTTTTCTTAGCTCTGCAATAACGATTCATTTTTTGCTTTATTAGTCTTCAACAAAGACGATTAAAAGTACGGATCTTGTAAATAAATTGTCAGTGAGTTCCCGAAAACAGGACTCTGATGAACTTAACTAAGTATTAACAAGATTATAAAAGCGTTATAAAAAGGTACAGTTTTGTATATTTTTGTACACCTCGAACGAGTAAAGTTCGGATCGCTTCTGGGTCGCGGTGGCTCAATGGTAGAGCGCTCACCTCTGGTGCTAAGGATCGTCGATTCGATCTCTGCTCATTTCATTTGGGCTTTGTGATGGACAAACACTGTGTGCGTGGATTTTCTCGCGGTTCTCCCGTTTCCTTTAACTTTCTTCATTCCACCAATTCATCTCATCATCATCCTTCCGGCCTGAGCCAAAGTTGCCTAAATTCCTTAAATTCAAAACTCATTTATTCATTTACGAAACTGCGCCATTTTAATGAACACCCTGTATATACAAAAATATCTTTCTCAATTTGCAGACTAAATATTCCTTAATTTAGAACTATGGTCAATTAATCTCCTGGATGATAATTATACTGGACTGTTCGTCACCTCTTTTTCCATCAATCAAGAATTGCTTTCATCGTGTGAAATTCTGTTTGATTTGTTTTCCGCTCATCTGTTTGAAGATCATTTACCTATTCGAGAGAATTTCATTACCATAGACGAAAAGTTATAAAAATCAATTGAACAATGGTTTCCCATCAGCAACACCCAACTTCTCACTCAGTATTCTGATTTCAAGAGAAAGGTCGATGGTTAGTGAGAAATCAGGATCTCCACTATTGTGTTCATTGAGGTGTAGTCGGCGACAGCCAAAGATACTTTCAGTAAATTACATGCTCTGACGTTGTTTACTATACGTTAGCATAAAGAGGCATTACAAAGAGTGAGAGAGACAGACAGACAGATAGAGAGAGGTTTCCATATGCGAACATTTACTTTCACCATGTCAGGAGGGAGAGAAGAAAAGGTATATAGATAGACAGATAGATAGATAGATAGATAGAGAGAGAGAGAGAGACTGAAAATGTCATAAATGCATTTCATGTTAAGAAGGATGCCTCAATAAAATCTTTAGGTCAGTAGACCGAACGGGCCAGTTTACCTAACGTGCCTTACTGTCAGGTGCAAAATGTCATTTCTGGGGCTGTACGATTTCTGGATTTCGAATAGAGATTGCTTTTTTCTATTGTTTTCGCGACAATAACCGAGTGTATTAATAGAATTTAATACGATGTATATTGTAGTGCTTAATTATCGAGGAAGGGAAAGTCATAAACTCCAAGGAATCAGAGCAAAATTTTGGCCCTGAATGCAGCAGGAATATCGGATAACCAAATTAATAGACGGGTTTGGATTACAATCATAAATAGTTGGAAATGTGTTTAAAAAAAGTAAAACGAATATAGGATATTAAGTTTCAGGTTTTGATGCGGACGCAGAAAAGAAAACCAGCCTCTTATTGTACAGGGCAATGAAAATTATGGCTAAGCACGAAAGGAAACTGAGTTTAATGCTTCTAGGATGGAACAAGAATTTGGATATAAAATTTCACACCAAACAATGCTAATAAGTATTTCCGAACAGAACAATATGAAAAGAAAGACTGCAAAGAAGCCACCTTTCTCAAACAAATTACATTTAGTACAGATAACGGTTCGTTGGCAAACAATGGACATCTGAGGACTGAAAGAGTGGAAGTTTTCTCAGATCAAAAGAAATTTACTGTGTTTGATAAAATGGTAATAGTTTGAAACTGAGGATGGAGTTACGGGAAGAGTTAAAAAAAAAAAAACATTGTGATATGGAAGCGAAGTTCAGCGAAAGAGTAATGGTGTGGGGACTGGGGAGGAATATTTCCAAAGGAGAGGGATGAATTATGATTTGAATAGGAGCAATCGATAGATTACCTTACTGTGAAATACTTTTTTTTTTTAATATAGATTTTGAGTACAAGTTTGGACGATTTCAGTATGCAAACCTTCGACTATTCATATTTCATGATGATACTGCTAGTTGTGAATGATGTAGTGTTGTACAGCAGTGTATCTCATATATGGCCATCAGCAGTTACACTGGCATTCCGGTTCACCCGATATAAATCCCATTGATAATTTATTCTCGGTTTTGTCTTGAAAACTGTGTAAATATTGCTCTACTGTAGTAAAAAGAAATAATGTTCACAATTTTTCATGTTTGGTATCACGAAATTTAGGTTAGTACAGGTCACAAAGCTTGTACAGTCAATGCCACAAATAAGCTTGAGGTGGATACACAAAGCACTAAGGCAAGCTGATTTCCATCTGATATTAAGTAAAACTTAATATATAAAATTGTTACTCAATGCAACAATCAAATATTGTCCCCTTGTTATAATTTTAATTAGCTTAGTTGTCATTCTAATTTGCATTCAGTAATCGGTGGGGATTTTTTTTTTGACCGAAGTGTACTACCTTGCCTCTTCCAACTTGTAGAATGATGACTTGGACGATTACTATGAGATGTAGTCAATTCACACAAACACAATTTCAAAGAGCTCTAAATGTCACTCATGTGGAAAGCCAGGAATTTAACGCAATATTTCTTACATATAATTGTATTTTGCTGTATGCATACGACCTACAACTCGAAAAAATTCACACCATATACCAGAAATTAAACCATATCTCCCCTATTAATACAGCAATTAATCTAAAGTTTTGAAATAATGGCCGGTAACTTAACTAGGAGTGAACGGAAATATTTTTTTTTTCTTCGAGAAATTTTTGAGACGGGAAATGCTTAGGAATTTCCAGCTCTCAAAGTTTCCCGACATCTCCGTAATTTCCTACTCTCGAAATTTACCAACGTCTCGGTAATCTATTACTCTGGAAATTTTTCAACGTTTCGGTGATTTTTTACTCTCGAAATTTCCCAACGCCAAGGGAACTTTCACCTCTCAAAATTTCTCAACGTCTGGAGAATTTCTCATTCGGTACTTCCGAAAATAAGTACCGAACTTTCCGTAACTCGAGAGGGAAATGAGATAGATCTATTTTACTATTATCTTCTTTAAATTTCAGATGCCCAGACACTCTTAAACTTGACAAATGAGTAGGGGACCACGGTGGATGAATGGTAGAACGCTCACCTCTGGTGCTTGGAGTCACCGGTTCGATCCTATGTGGGCTTTGTTTTGGACAAACACCATGCGTGTGGGTTTTTCCGGGGTTCTCCCGTTTCCTTCCACTTTCTTCATTTCACCAACTTATCTCATTATCATCCATCGTGCCTGAGCCTAAATCGCCTAAAGTCCTTAAAATAAATTCAAATTCGAAATTGAAGAGTATCGGACCGGGGATATCCATTGCTACCGATTTAGTGCTCTATAGCTATTAGGGATATTGGGGGAAATTGCAGCTACAGAACTATCAAAGAACCCATAAATGACCACAGGAGACCATACTACATATTTGTTGAGCCATTTTAATTTTAAGAGATGAACAGATTGAAACTTGATTTTCTCAGTAAACCTGTTTTTTGACATTCCTTGTTTTCTTCCTACACCCTTCAATTAACAGATGAGTGCTGCAACAATGCTACTAAAACCAGGAATGCAAAGAGCTTGTTGAATAAATCTCGTTCAAAACAAGACAATTGAAAATAAATCTTTTGATTGCAGGCTACGACATACGATGTGTATTTGTAATTTTGCATTCGTATAATGGTGTCTCCAGTTATATTACTATTATTATTACTACCGAAATATTACTATTATTATTACTACTACCTTCCATTCTATAGGCAGCTATGTGCTAAGCTCGTCAAAAGTCTGAGCGATGACGTCCTTCGGTGAGCACTTTTCTCGAGAATGGGATCAGAGCTTAAGTCTATGTACTAGCAGCAGATAAAGTACATTTTCCCACAGGATGGACCTTCTGGCCGACTTAGGCCACTTTCGTCCTGAGAGTTAGTTAAATTATAAAGGGGAATAATTTGATTGTGAGGAAGACGAATCGAACCCCAGACCAGGACCCAAAACCCGCACCAAACAACAGAGGAACAACCGAAGAGTATATATAAACTATGAATAACTGCCTCTATCTATTTTTGTCCGAGGTAAAATCGTTGTTTTCTCAATGGTATACATAGCAATAAAGGATAAGAAGGTATCATTTGGAATATGGTTGATGAGGAAGATTCATTGCTGTGAATTTCAACTACCCGCCTTGCACCATCAGCCAACAAAAATATGTCCTTGTACAGATCTAATGATATTCAAATGGCATTAGAAGAATTCGTCAGAAGCCATGTTGGTTACTATGTTGAGTTTCTGTTACGATTCATTTCTCAGAGCCATGGTTAGTACTGTCATTATACATTTTAATATGCTTGTTATATATTGCTGTATACTTGTACGTGAGGAATATCTACAGTTGTTTTGTCGGAGTGATTTAAATCAGAAGTTTGGTTGTCTGTATGTTTGTCCAAGTATTTAGAGATGGGTTCTTCACATCGGAATTTTTTTTTTTTTTTTTTTTTTTTTGTAGGCGTTGAGGATCCGCTTTGAAAAGAGCGCAAAGGCTAGTTTCCCGCCGCAGTTCGATGTCCCTCCCGCTTACAAGAGGCGTAGTAGAAGTTGATTTTTGGTATTACCTTACAACTGTAACTGGGATGAGATTGGCCACATTTGAAACAAAACGGTTCCTTTGTGCATCTTTCTTCTTTGTGATATTGATAACATGTTTTACACGGAAAGGGTCGAGGAACAGACCGGGATTCTTCTACTTTGTATCTATTTTTTCCCTATTGTTAGTCCATTTGTGATCAGAAAACTGATTGTGTTGGGATCTCTTACAAAGAACGTAATCATTGGTAGAGGACCTCTGTCATTACGTATTCGGACAGCGTTGGTAATGAGAATTTTGGAGTTAAAAATAAATTTCCTGAGTTCTTCTGAGTTAGGTTGAGTATTTCTGAGACACAACTCTCTCTCTCTCTCTCTCTGACAAATTCTTTTATGGTAGTAGAAATTCTGTAGTCTTAAAAGCTTTCCGAAAGTTATCCATGTCTTGTTTATTTTTGAAAAAGAAAAAGAAAAAAGATCTTAAGACCAGTGTTACGACCAAAAGGAAAGATTTTCATGTCAGCTTCCGGGAGTTTGTTTAAGATAATAGATTCGTGAGTTTTCTTTTCAGTTTGTGAATTATAATTACGTATTTTTGGTTTGTGGTATTTTGAGATAAGTTTGTTGAAGTAGAATCTGCCTGTGAGGTTTTGAAAGAAGGAATATTGTCTGTATTCGTAGTTTTTTTTTTCTATACCTTTACTGTTCGACTTATCCGGTAATTTCGAAATATGTGGAAGAATCACCATCCAAATCACTATTATGTTCCGATGTAACATATTTGTCTCGTAAACTTTGATCTGTTTCAAGTACATCGCCTATTGTAGAGGATATTTGCTATGTACTAGCCTGCCATTATCAGTATTATAATTTGGAAATACCTGGGAAACCTCTACAAGAGTAGCTGACAGAAGAATTAAATATTGTTTTTTCCTTTGTACGTAAAGAATACCACTGAAAACTATGTAGGTAATTTCTTTTTATTGTTGCAATACACACGCGTAGGAGTTGTGACATTTATTTTGACCTATTGCTATCCGTCATTAATCAAAGCCGAAATGGATGACATCTGTAATCGTATTTATTTTTTTCCTTTTTTATGCTTTGTGTGAATAGCATATTTTGACACCATCGGACCATTGATCGAGGGATTTTTTAAAAAAAATAAGGAATAACATGTAACTTGCACGGTGCTCTGAAAGGGATGGAACGGGGGGAAAAGGGAACTGGTCATGAATGAAGAGTAAAAATTAACTTGACAAGTTATTTTTCTTGTCAAAGATATCAGAAAAGAAATGGCAGAACGTGGGCAACTCTAATATTGATATTCTTCTGATATATAACACTATTTTGGTCTCTCTCTCTCTCTCTCTCTCTCTCTCTCCACACACACACACACACACACACACATATATATATATGTATATAAATATATATAAATCACAGCCATATTCAATCCACTAATGGATGAGGCCTCTCCCCGAAGGGAGGAGTTGGTCTACTGCTCCCACGCTGACCAGACGGGCCAGAGGAGAGCCGAAGCTCTCACTGTGATCACCACTGTCTTTTATTCACAGCAGCTCCCCAATCGTTCTCACGATGCTGGGTCAACACCGAAATTTTTGAGCCTCCATCGGGAATCGAACCCGGAACCGCTCGCACTGAAGTCGAGCGCGCTACCGACTTGGCTACATAGGAGCTCATATGTATATATATATATAATATTCGGCCGTTTTCTATCCAGTGCTGGATGAAGGCTTGCCCCTTTTCTTTCCACATATGTCGGTCTGCTGCTATCCTCATCCATGTAGCTCCTGAAAACGCTTGATTTCATTAACCCATCTTGCATTTCGACGTCCTCTCGGTCGTTTCTTTTGTTTGGGAATCGAGTGTAGTACATTGGTCGTCGATCTTCCATCTGTTCGTCTAGCTATGTGACCGGCCCATCTCCACTTGATATTCTTCGCAGTCTTGATTATATTTTCCACCTTTGTGAGCAAATCTATTCGGTTTCCTGTCCCTCCTAGTTATTCCTAGCATGCATCTTTCCATTGCTCTTCGTGCTACTCTTAATCTTTGAGTCGTTTGTGCATTCAATGTGCAAGTTTCACAGCCGTACATCACCACAGGTAAGACCCATTGATTATAAACTTTACGCTTGAGACACATTGGTAGTTTGCTTTTAAAAATAAAGTGTAGTCTTCCAAACGAACTCCACACCATTTTAATTCTATTTATTTCAATTTCCGTGATCCATGTCTTGAGGTATTTATTTATTATAAGCCCACGCCTGTCAGTTTGTCATTTTCCGTTCCTTTGAAGTAGAACATATGCTCTGATGGTAGTTCCAACTGTTCTTCATTCTTCCTCCAGACTTCTAATAGTTCTATGATGTCCCACTTAATCCTCTTAAGTTCATTCTCCAATTCTAATTTGTCCTCTCCTGCAAGTGTGTTACAGTTCAAAATCGTCACGTATAGGTCCGTTTGAGTTGCAGTGTCGGTGTCCTGGCAGTCTACAGTCCAAACTCGGGCATTTTGACCCTCTGACTTCCTGCAGGACTGACCGCTGCCGTTGCCAGCTGCATTCCGTCCTCCGGGCAATGAGGTCCTCGAAGGCTGTTTCCTTGCTTGTACCATCATATGTAAAGAAAGGAGTGGTGCAGAGATTTGACTCACCACGCTGTCTGCTAATGCGGGTTAGTGAGCATCCCATGTATGTTCGTTGGCCAAGCAGTTTCTTGGGTACTAACAGACTCCACGACGTGAACGTATGGATTGAACATTAGACGTCTACCCCGGTCGGTTCCCTTAAGCCTTAGCAAGAGGGCGTCTCCTCCCACTTAGTTGCAGAAGCCTTTTGAAGGGACAGTCCCTATCTGGCGGCCCTGTCCCGGTTTCCCGGCCATATATATATACTGGGTCCTGCAAAACAACACCGACAAACCTACGTCACGAGATTGCTGACATGAAAATAAGAAAGAAAATATAAAGACCATCGAGGGAGGACAAATGCATTGTTTCGGAGCTATAGTCTGCTGAAACCGTGGGAAAATGAACTTTATAATTTAATATTTCCAATTCGATTAACAGAAGAACTGCAAGGGCAAGGTACCCTCAAAGATTTCAAACCGGCTCTTCCCAAAAATGCATATTCCAAAATTGTATAATGAGTGCGCAAGGGATTGCCCAAAGGAAATAGGGGATTCCCCAAAATTCTCTGAAGTAAAGGTGTGTCCAAATAATCATGAATGGGACTATCTTCCGGCAAGTAACATTAATTCATTTGCTTCAAGTCAATATCTCAAATAGATTTCGTTTGCGAGACGATTTTTTTTAAAATGTATGGTTGCATAACAAAGAGGAGTAATTTACATACATTTCAATAAAACATTTGCTGTACTTTTTCATCAGTAAATGAGACTCATTGTTCGATTAGATGCTAGTGATTGCGTTTATGATCAACGGAAAGTCGTCTTATTCGTGCTTATTTCGACCAACTTTTGTTCCAGAAAATGTCTGGAAATACCCTGCTTTCTTTGGTACATCCATTTCACGATTTTTGGGGTATGAATTTTCGGAAAGAATAGGTCTTTGAAGTCTTTGAGGGGTACCATACCACCTCAGTTCTACTTTTAATAGCATTGGAAATATTAAGCTCCAAAGTTAATTTTCCCCCACATTTTCGGCAGCCTATAGCGCCGGATTTGCAACACTCTATATATATAAGGAGTGGCCCGAGAACTATGCCCTGTGGTACACCTCTTGAAAATAATGCACAAGGGCGATTATGGCCCAGAGAGACAAATTAATGGCGTCCTTGAAGATAGTTTTTGCACCAATTTAACAAATCTTCCTTATTGTTATTAACTGTTGTTATCAAATTGTGGAATTTTTATCATGTTTGTTTTATTTATTTCTATGTACACGGAAATATTGCATTGTGCATTTGTACGATAAATACATGGTATGTAGTGGCGTTGTTTTCTCAGCTGAGAATGCATTAAACTAATACGTAGCTCTATAAATACGTCATACAATTGTTGTCAAAGAGATTGCATAGTTGTTATCTACTGCATTTCTGTTTACATTTTCTCAGAGTTTTAAAAGATGATGTTAATTGTGCTACATTCCTCATAGTTCCATGGTAACAGATTGCAAAGGAACTAAAACCCTTTGGAGGAAGAAAAACATACGGATATTTCTTTTTTTAGCTCGAGGAATGGATCACCCAATGTACATACTAAAAGAATGTTGGGGAAATAAACGACACAGTGTGTTCAGTAACTTCTGGTAATCCCATCTCCCCCTCCATCTCATGCATAAACGGAAAGTTCCTTCCACATTTTCGTCTTTATTCATTTGTTTGGAGTATGGGCGAAGTTAGTTTACAAGTTGAGAGCGCACGGTACGTATTCGAGCTGGTTTTGTTCTTTAGTATTAGTATGAAGGCTTAGTGTCTCCATCTCTCGACTAAATTTTCATAATCATAGCCTGTCTCCACAGTCAACACTAGGCTTATATCTAACTCAAGATGTTGTGCTGGTATGTACAGAGTGTGTCAAAAGTCACACTGGATACGTCTCGAAGAAAATACTTCATATTTGGGTTCAGAGACCAGAATTTATTGGACCAGTTTAGGCATGAGCAACAAACGCTGTTAAGACTACTAGAATGGCGCTGTCCCTCGACTATTTTCAGCTCAGGAACTACTACGATTGGGAAGGTAGTTGAGGCGTCGTTGGAAAGGTCTCGACGAGACCAGCTCAAATCCATAATAATCGTACACATTACAGGGGCGGTCCCAGAGATAGTTGCAATTTATAACTCTGGAACTACTAGGGCTAGGAAAGCGGTTGAGGTGTCGTTGGAAATGTCTCGGCAAGACGAATGTGGTTACAAGTTACTTTTATGAATATTTAGAACCGAATAAAAGAGTAATTCGGTCTGCAATAGAACCAAGGATTATTATTATAGCGAGAATTAACTCCGCTTAACGTCGGTAGTACTAGCTATCACTCCTCTGCGCATGGTAGCGACATCTATGCGCGAACCTAGAAAACGTCTATCAGTAAACTTTCCCTAACAGATGGCAGTACAATGCAGCTAGATAATAATAAATGTCTGTGTTAGTTTAACTACACTGCTCTGTTTTACCCGTTGTGTTAAATGTGAATACATCAGTGCCAGAGGAATTACATTTAATTTCGGAGAATGTATTTAAAACTCTGGCAGGTTCTTTCCACTACCTTATCTTTCGCCATTGTGAGAAAGTTCCATTATGTCCTAAATAGAAGCAAGTAGAGATAAGCTGAAAGTTTAGCGATTTTATTTAGACGACCGTTACAAACCTGGCGATTGAAATTGGTAGGTCCTTTACATCTTTATCAGCTTTCTCTATTTTCCCCATAAATCTGTCTGTAACTCCTAGATCTAAGTACATTTGATATTATATGAGGTCGTTTTTGGTATTACCTAGAAAAGCATTGATTCATTTGTTAATTATTTCCATTATAACTACTTCCTTTCGTCTTCGGTAATATCTACGTAGCCTTTTTCTGTTAATTAAAATAGTATAAATACATTTAAGTGTGTTGAGGTAACACAGTTTTGTGTGTTATTTTTTGTTTTTACCTTCATTCTGATCAAGCACAGTGTTGCCAAATAGTGTGATGTAAATCAGCAGCGATTGTTTTTACGTGAACATATTACGTTAATAGCTTACACACTCATCTCACAATATTTCTTTCTGAACGATAATTATTAAGAAAAACTTTTTTGTATGCACGGGCGATTTTAACTATTCTGTACAAAACAAACACCATTATCAATGGAAGGCCTATTTCAACGTGTACTATGTATACTCCGTGATACTTACACACCTTTTGATGGTGGTGTATGTTTCCAAGATTACATTGCGGTGGAATTGTTCGGAAAGCGGCACAATGATTTAAAACGCTCTTGTGGCCAACAAACCTCCTGATCTCAATCATATTGAACATGTATGGGATTTACTGGAACGATACGTGCATGGTCGTAGAGTCCCATTCGTCAGCGATACTGGCATAACGGAATGAATATGTGTTTTGCGATGGGATCTGTGAAATGGTACTGACACGTGGGTGGGTGGGGGGCATGACTCATGTGCCTCATGCCCACCAGAAAACGAAAAACTATTCCCATGCAAAGTTCTTATGTATTAGAAAATTATAAGGAACTCAGTCTTGAACCAAAGAATTGAATTTTAATTATGGCCTTCAGGCATCTAAGGCTCAGAAGGATGCGAGGTGTCAGTCAAGGCATAAGTTCAAGGTGCCATCCCGGCATTTGCCTGTTGGGACAGGAAGAATCCTTGAAAAACCTGTCAAGATGGCCGTGCGATGCGATTGAACCCACGACCTCCCGAATGCTAAGCCAACGCTCTAGCACCGAGCCGCGGCCACTCGGTTTCAATCGAAGAGATGAAAATAATATCCACTGGAGAGAGACAAATATCCTACCGGAGCAGTGATTCTGCCAGACCCCCATTGTGGGTCAAAGCCACCCCCTGTCTTTAAAATTTTTACGGTCAAAATTTGATAGAAACCGTTTACACTCTCCAAGTTTCGACTTTACAGCCTTCAAACTAA
This sequence comes from Lepisma saccharinum, assembly GCA_022664845.1. Lineage (NCBI taxonomy): Eukaryota > Metazoa > Arthropoda > Insecta > Zygentoma > Lepismatidae > Lepisma > Lepisma saccharinum. The sequence goes on from JAGDQP010010087.1 coordinate 12,630, forward strand.
AAATCCTGGCATAATCCATGCCGGAAGGGTTTCTGATTACATGGTAATTATACATCTTTTCGAATGTGTCTCTGTAAACTCACAATAACAAACGCTTGGGAATTCGCACTGAGGCTGAGCAATACGAAAATGAAAGAAGGTGGTAAGCGAGAGGAGAGATCTTATGAAATCAGTTAATTACCATGAAAATTCCGACTATGCAAAAGGAATTTTTAAAAAAAGCTGTTTCGTTCTAATTTGCAGTCGTGTCGCTAGATGTCAGAAGCATGCTAACTAGCGAGATCCGAGATAAATGAATTTGTAAACGTACGCTGGTTGTCGCTCGAGTCACGTTTGATTGCCACTTAATTGACTGAAAGAGATGAGTCACCATTCAGACATAAATCGTAGCCTTGCTCTGATAAGAACATCAGTATTCGAAATGCAACTGAGCAGTTTTCGTTTTAAATGACTAATATCTAGGCAGTCAGCTAGTCAAGGATGAAAATCAAAGGAAACAAATTCTTTTTTCTTAGTATGGTTATATAGTTCTTATAGTTCATCCAATTTTTGTGGTTTAATAGTGAAGGTTGCTTACAGATTGGTGTGATGGCCTTAAGTACAAAACATGTTGCCACCCCACAAACCCAATACGAGGATGGGGCCTTAAATAATGACTCTGGACGTTGCCTAATTACGGTTGAGCGACCATATACTGATCGAGTTTTTCGCCAAGGATTTTCTTCAATCACACCTGGCAAATGTCGGAAAGGTACCTTGTTCTTAGGTCCTGGCCGAGCCTTCCCAAATCCTTTCCCCTACCCTATCCCGACCTGAGCCATAGATACCTAAAGGCCATAAATAAATAAATTCCCTTCACGGTCGTGCGATTTCCGAGACTCGAAAACGCACATTGTAATTCACAAAAGAGAATATTAAAAAATCGAATATCTGGACATGTCCGCCTTGTAAGTCATTTTGGGCCCAACGATAAAACTACTACAATTACTGCCACGGTGTGTCTTCTGCTTACACTTGATACATCAAATTGCTTATGAAAACAAACTGGTAATCATCTTTAACCTGTTATTCCTAATAATAATAATAATAATAAAAAAAAAACAAGAAAATTATCGACCTACTTACCTTATATTTAATGACCAAAGTTAAGAACATCAATAGCCTACTTTTGTTTTTAATTATGAAAATAAAAGTCTACTTTCTTTTGTAACAAGAAGAGGGCTCTGCTGTCTGATTCTCTTCCGCTTTCTCTCTCTCTTTGCTTTCTCCGTCGGTTTTTGTGTCTGGCTAACTAGTTATCATTGCTGTCTCATTGTAGCTTTCACATGGATTTAATCGAGTTCAACTGTTTTTTTTTTAAAATCTGTGGTTATTAAGAACCTTTATATAAAAAGAAATTTTTAATTATTTTGGTCTCTATTTAAGCTCCAGATTCAACAATGCCAATGGTTATCACACACTAAATTCAGAAGAGCGGAACTCTGCTCGAATTGAGGCGGACGGAATGTTTCATCTCATGAGAGCGGAGAGAAGGACAACTCTTTTAAAGCGTATTTTTTCATCCGATAAATGATGAAAAATTTCGTCTCGAGAAAAACTGTGATATATTTGGTAGTTCTTTTCGTCGTTGGCAATGTCATTTTTTTTTTAGATGAATTTTTATATACTGAGATGAATTTGTCATCTTTTGAACATAAAAACGACGCAATAAAATGTGGAACACGTAAAAAGAAGCAAAAGAGAGTATATATTCATGAGTAACAAGAAGAAAAGGTAATGCTTTTTATGAATGAAAAAGAGAAAATAACTTGACCTCGGTGGGAATTGAACCTGTAACCTTCCGGCTAGCGATCGAACACTTTATCCCCTAGACTAGCCGGGTAACTGCGAGAGAACGCATTGGAAAGTTTTTTTTTTCGCCCCTTCAGGTACTTAGTCTTGAACAAGACTAAAAGATTTCTTGTATATATTTTACTCCTAACATCTTCCTTTTTTTTTTGGTCATATTCAAAAGTTATCTGGTCATCTGTTGTCATTTTCAAATAAACGCGATTAACTTCACGGTAGGGATTCGTTTTTCGATAACCTTTGCGGTAACAAATGGCAGACAACAAACTTGGCTAGTACCCATTATGCATTGTGAACTACTCTAAAAAGATAAGAAATCATTCTTTTAAGCTGAAGAATAAATGACATCTGTGAATTATCGGAATCCCATCTAAAAAGATCATATTTTCTATCCAGAGCGAGAGTGTGTCGTTTAAAACCACTCTTTTCGATTGAAATTCAATAACTTTCGATGGAATCACTTTTTCGTCGAAAATAGAGTAAAAAATTTCCGCTCTTCTGATTTAGTGCGTAGGCAGTCCGAATTTTCATCCTGGAAGAACCCGATTTTATTTTTCAAAAGTTATTCAGGGCGCCAATTTGTCCCGGATTGGACCCAGCTATCACGATTTGCCCCACAGTAGGGACTTATACTTGACGTAAGGCAATTTTTGGATGATTGAGGTAGAATAGTTCTTTCCTGATACTTGTCTTCGTACGTTGTGCAGTGGCGTAGTCAGGGGGTAGGGTCCAGGGGGTTCGGACCCGCCGATACTCCTATTTTTTTGGTAAAATTACTATAAAATTGAAGTAATTATGTACATTTTATATACGTGCAAAGGCTGGGTTTTCGAAGGAAATTGGTGAACTTCCTGCAAAACGCAATTTTGGTTATGCCCCTGACGGCATGATTGGGTTTCGAAGGAAGTTGCATCAAGTGTTTAGATCTACAAAAAAGCGTTAATTTGCTTTTCGTTCTCGAATTTTATGCACATATTGAAACTGGAAATTGGTTTAAAAAAGGGGGAGGGGGAGTGTCCCAAAACATTGATGTCCCGAAATCTTGGAGCTGAGAAATCTGATCACTTCATTCCAGTTACAAAATAAATTAAAGGATGATCTCATTACGATTCTTACATTACAGATCATATTGAAACAAAACGTTACAGGAAGCTGGAGTACTACCTTTCAACTGAATTTTCTTCTCAATATTAAAGAGAAGAATTTTCTTAAAAAAAAAAAAAAAAAGATGGCGGGGATTTGGATTAAGACTGAATCAAGTACGAATCACCCACCACTCGCACTTCACTAAAAGTTTATGAACCAAAATTAGTATTCCAGCAGGCATTTCTCATCTCAACAATCTAGCTATCTAATGTATATATATAATATAGTTTTGTCTCTGAGGCAGACAGTTTGATTGACGAGGAGAAAGCATAACAAGGGCATATATTATTATAAAATAGAATATAGAATAAAATTTTAGTATTACGTCGAATTTTAAATTAGGCCTACCTATAAGGTGTATCTACTCAGTTAATTTTTTATCAAATATATTTTTACCATTTAGTATTGTGGTATACCATTCACTTTTTGGCTTACATAACTCGCAAGTTCATCACCGCAGTAACAAACGTTTGGTTGGTATTGGATTTTATCCTAGGCAAGATCAAGCCAGTTTTTATTATGAACATCTACCTCCTGAAAATACCTCCTAATATTATCATCCCAACGACCACTCGGTCTTCCCAACGGCCTCTTTCCCGCCAGTCTACCAACCACGATATAATATAATCTTCGTTTCCCCCCTCCCAACTGAACTACATGGCCTGCCCATCTTAGCTGTCGTGACCTACACACTCAAACTAGAGACAGATGCAGTGTTCTTTATAATACCGTAAAACAAGGTACTTCAAAGTTTGGAGAAATTAACCTCAGTTTCTAAGTTAAATTAGTAGCACAGAATAGTTGGAAGAAACCTCGAAATACAAGCAAAAATAATATGCACTGTATGTCTTGTCAAATGTTTTGAGTGCAGAAGTAAACGGAGTGGTCAAAAGCTACTTATACGGAAACTTCGGTTCGAACCCCCTTGGTTGTTTTATATAGGAAGAGGGTTGACCTGCTATAAGAAGAAGTTGACCTCTTTTCTTTCTTGAGAGCTATGAAGAAAAAGAGAGAAAAAAAAACCGAGATAAATAAACATCGTTTTATCCATTTATTTTATCTTTTAATAAATCGTAAAACTTTTTATTTGTCGATCAGATATAACAAATATCTATCATATACGACATATAATCTATAAAATGATTCATCTTTTTGAATGTTTGTCGTAATATTACTTCAAGACAGACATCACTGACTTCCAGGAAATATTGTATGGTCAGAAAAGTAACTGTCTCTGTTTTAGTCTGAAAATTTTCAATGCCACCGGATTTGGGTTTCAGCAAGTACTACAGTTATTCTTGCAACATAGCAACCAGTTTCGCTTCTTAGACTGAAAGAGTGGATAATCTAACTAAATATAAACAAGTTAGCGATTCGATTTTACTAATAACCGCGAAGTTCCTTCATAGCATCTCAAGACACACAAAAATTCATTGTATAAAATGGGTTGGCAGCACTGACAGCTGAAGTGCTTGGGGCATTGTGACACCCACAGTATTTTTCTATTGTGTCGGATAAGATTTTTGCCAATTTTGGTGCAGATAGGTCTAACGGAATGGAAGAAATGTGAACTACTGTTTTTAAAGGGAGTTGACAACACTGACTCACGGTATCAATCAACACAGTTCCAACGGCTCTGAACTAGTCTCGCGAAGACCATTTCAACGACACCTCATCCACCTCACTACTCCTTATAGTTTCTTAGATTTTATTTGTGGACACGGGTTGGCAACACTGACAGCAGAGTACTTGGGGAACGGAGATACCCACAATATCTTCCTATTGTGTCGGATAATGTTTGTACCAAGTTGGGTGCAGATAGGTCAAACAAAATGGACGCATTTTGAAAAAAATGTTTTTTTAAAAATGGGTTGGTAACACTGAACCACTGCACTAATCAAGGCAATTCTGACGGTTCTGAGCTAGCCTAGCCAATACCTTTCCAACGACACCTCAAGCACCTCTCTACGCCTTCTGTTTTCATGATATTTAATTTCTGGGCACGGACGGACGGACACCATTAGCGGGATTATGAAGTTCCATTACTTATAGCTTTACTATCAAGGAATCTAAAAACATACTGTTCCAACATTTTAATTTTTTTTTTCCTTGCTTCAAAGTTGAATGAAATTGGAGCGTTTTAGTATAATTTATATAATATCGTTGCTTCCAAGGCTACGCCATGTGGGTTACACCTTTTGGCTTTGAAACAAGTCCACGATATGGACTGATCAGGCAACTATATCTTTTAAAAAGATGTGTGTTTCGCCCTTTAGTCAAAAAACAAGCCGATGGGATGATCAGGCAGCTGATTTTTTTTGTTTTTTTTTTGTTGTTGTTACTTTAAGAAAATTGTGAGTCTTGAAACAAAGTGACTATATGTTGTGATAGGGCAGCAATGGCCTAATTTCTCAAATATTTTCAAAAATATGGATTTTTACTCTTTGGCCTTGCAAGTAAAGATATGAGCTGATCAGCCAGCTACAAATTAAGTCTCTCATAAAATCCTTGGCGAGCAGTTAAATTTCATTTACGTCCTTTAGGCATCTAAGGCTCTGAGCGGGATATGGGAGGGAAAAGGATTCGGGAAGGTGTTAGCCAGGACCTATATTGAAGGTGCCATCCTGGCATTTGTCTGGTGTGACTGTGGAAAAAAAACAGGAAAAACCTCAGTCAGGATGATCGGCCGCTGGGATCGAATTCATGAGCTCCCGAATGCTACGCCAACGGTTTACCACTGAGCTACGGAGGCTCGGTGTCGACGAGTAGGGTTTCGGCGAATGGGATAAGAAAATGCAGCGTTAAGGGCCTTTGTTTATGTTACTATACTCGGCATTTACCTAGTGAAGTTGAAGCAAAACCGTGCAACACTTCAAAGCTACGAGTCTCATAAAAAAAATAATAATTAATAGGCACTTCAACTAGTTCTTAATGAATAATTAAATAAACAAGAGAACAGATAATAGAAAATATATTCTCGCCCACAATTTTAGATTATAATTTGGAATTGTAAAGTACGTGCGTTATCTACTATTCGGAGCAAACAGAAGAAAAGGTCAAAAGGAAATACGTCATTGTGTACTCTAAGCACCTGATTTTGTACCTTCTGTCCAGAAAGTCCTGTATCTTCATGAACATGTTAATAACATAAGAACAGCACCTCTGATAAAGAAAGTACATTTAGGTTCTCGTTTTAAATTCCTTGATGAGCGGGGGGTGGGGGTAAGGATGACAATTTCAAGAGGACTAAAAGTTAATAGGAGGGAGAATAAAGGTTGTGTTTGTGTGTGTGTGTGAAAGAGAGAGAGAGAGAGAGAGAAAGGGAGGGAGAGGGAGAATTTACCGACGATCTCTCCTTATCAACGCAATTAGGATAACACATGAATAGCAAACTTTTTTACTGCTTCTGCAAGTGAGATCGTAAAACGTGCCACAATACGTAAATATCTTGTAGCTAGTTATGTGTGTGTACTATATGGCTCGGGATAGAAGGTTAAAACAGTCTCGATTTCTTCAGTTTAAGATATAATATATTCATATGTTATTGTTTTCGTGATGTGGGGCTTACATAACCTACTAGTGGAAAAAGAGAAGAAAAAAATCTTACCATGGAAGTGTGATCGAACAAGAATGATTATAACAACTGAACAGTGTCATATCTAACAGTGAAAAAAAAAAATAGTGATTTAGTTTCAGGATTGATTGATGATACTGTGTACGTGCTATTCTGTGCTAAAGTACGTTACAGTGGGAGGAGGGGGAGTAAGTAACTTATCTTTTAAGCTCACTTGCTATCACATAATACGTTAAGTGATAATTCCAGTTGATCATCTTCGTTCGTGAACATTTTTAAGAGTTGTGTGAAGTTTTTGCTTTGAGAATCATGAACAGGACATTATGTTCAGATACTAAAGTGTGAAACAATTTTTTTTTAAAATCAAGAAAACAAATTGCTGATTCCTCGAAAAAAAAAAGATTGCTTTATGCTCTCCTAATATGTGACTTTGTGCTACGAATTGTTTGAGAATAATGAGTGATATGTTTGTTGCGTGCTTTCCAGTGAAGATTTTATAAGTTTTTGGCATTATTTGAAAGTGTGAAATCTTTTAGTTCATTCCCTCCCAAATCAAACACGCTCGTTGAATTGAAAGGCATTTTCGGACTTTTGTGGAAAGGCAATATTCTTCAGGACTATCCACTGATTATTTCTTCCGATATTGAAAGAAATAAAGCAAAATATTATTTGAAATAGTTTCGAAATCACTTAAACTGTCATAAATGTTGTACTATAATTTATTTTTCGATTACGAAGAGAGTAATAACTGATTATATAGACAATATCGCGCTATAAGAAAATATTTTGTTGTTGTTGCTTGTGGCGACATCTGTGTAAGAACTAACAAATACAGTTATGGACCTTTTTAAGTAGTGTGATGGTCATTTATGTTCTTGCATGTTAAAGTAACCCACACGTGGAAGGAACGACAAATTCACTGGCATGGTATTTACTTAGCGATAATTATTATATTGGTACAATATTGCGATATTAGTGGCTTTATCAACCAGTATTTATAAATTCACCTACAGGATACGTGAATAGATGTCCTAGTGTGTGCGTGTGAGTGTATACACAATCGATTACAACAATGCAGGAGGGTGTGTGGTGGAACTGTTGACCTTTTAACAATGCCATATAATGGGTATCTCGGATAAAACAACTGGATCATTACGCTAGGATCCTGGTCTATTTTTCCCCTAACTGTCGCCCTGTTTTCGTGGAAAACCATGTATCACCACTCTGATAGATACAAAGGGGAAGATTGCACCACCCCTCCCCCGTTATCCCTAAATAGCCCCACAACGAGAAGGTCAACATCTTTCGTTAGAAGATTCAGTGATATCATCCCTAATCCTGTGAACTCGCTAAAACTTGTGTTTCGTCCTACGTTAAGACGTAGTTATAGTGTATGGGAGGGTCACCCACGAACTCTATTCCAGCCTAAGGAGGAACAGAGGAGAACTACATTGCCGTGTGATTTTAGGGATCACAGTTTTGAAACTAATAATAGCAATGATGGCCGCGACGGAGATGAGTGTCCAGCGGTAGTGCTTCGCTCTAAAAGTTTCGCCTATCACAAGAAAACCAGTGTCAGTAACTTCCTCAACCAACAGGTAATTTGCGAAAGAAGTTCTTACACTTCTCTGCTTCTATGGATACGTATTAAGTCTAAGAGTGAATGTGTTTGTCACTTGTAGGAGTTCGATGCTTGACGATTATTTCAATGTATCTTTTAAAATTCTGTTATATAATTTAAAAAAAAAAGGCTTTAGTGAGTGAGTGGTAACGTTTAGTGCTTTGTAATCAAGGGGTCCCGGGTTCGGTTGTCCCTGGTGGAGAGACAAGTGATTCTGAGCCCACGTTAAACTGCACGTCCAATTCTTAGGATGTCACCGTCATCCGATGAAGGCAATGGAAAACTACAACCGGTTTACCTTGCCCATGGACATTTGGGTCAGGACATGCCTTCGTACAGAACACCTATTATTCAGAGGTGAAACGGTTCACTGAAAATACAATATATTTTGTCCAATATGTGGCCAATTTAAAACGTTTCCTAGTCAAGATAGGCCGATTAAGACGTGTCAAAGCTATTACTCGACGTAGTTACATGGTTATTGAGTGTTCTTACATTAGGTGACTTGTATATAAAACAATTTCTCTAGTTGCTTGCATATAAGCTCTTAAAACGTACAGGACGTGCGCATGCGCACTGGAATGATAATGTGGTTGATTGAATTGTTATAAACGATATGGTCAGCTTCTAAGGACTTGACCTAAAGTTTTTGACAAAGTGGGCTCCGAACCACTCCATTCAATGGATCTAGGTGAGAATTGAACCCGTTTCCACTCGCACAGAAAGCAAGCGCGCTAACCCATCAGTCCCCCCATGGTCGAACAATATTCTGAGGAAAGAAATTAACAAAAAAGACCAAACAAAATATGATTTGATGGTTATTCCAACTCATACATAATTTCGAACCATTATTTTTCAAATTTGATTTTTTTTTTCTTTTTACATCTTTGGCTCAGGCCAGAATGGATTAAGTAGAGGATGGGGTAAGGTATTAGCCAGGGTCTTACTTAAGTTACCATTCCGATATTCGCTTAGTGAAACTCAGGGAAATCGTGAAAAATATCAGTCAGGATGGTAGGCCACGTGGTTCGAACCCATATACGTTCCTATTGTCACTTCCACATCTGCGACGTTACCGCCTGGACCATGGCGGAAGGATATTTTACTTTAGAATTTCAACGTTGGTTTTGTCCCAGTCAAGAAAACAATATTTGAATTGGTTTCAGGTAAAGAACGTTTATTTACTAAGACCTTACAAGTGCAGTGCGCTTGTTTTTCTTTTAAGGTGGGGGGATGGGTGTCATTAAGCAGACTTTGATGCTGTTTTACGATTAGAAGATCTCGGGAGTTTCCCGAACTATGCTGTTTCTTATCTGCATCTGTATGGTTCTTTTCATATCTACATGGATTTGGGTCAAGCATATTTGCTTACATTATCTCAAGTACTTGAAAGGTGCGCATGAAGTGATATGCTTCGGAAACAACTAGTTAATCGTTTTCACATGTTATGTGCAATATGTAGTTGCTACCTAACATGGAGTTCCTTGTGTCAATGGTAACGCTCGTTGCTTTGTAAAAATCAAGGTGTCCTGGCTTCGATTCCCGGTAGGGACTCAAGTGGTTAAGAGTTCACACTTCAAGAGTTCAGCCGATGAAAGGTAATGTCAAAACACCATCGGTTCACCTTCCCCAGAGCAGAGCTGAAACCGGGTCACTTTTGTTGACCCGGCGTGGTCGAAACATAGGTGATCCATTTCAGGTCTGGCCCAGGGATCTTCGGGTCATGGTCTGTCTTCGCGCCGAACACTCATCATCATCACTATAAATGTAGGACGGCCCCAATGACAACGAAATCAAGTCCATATAGTGAACCAAGCTGTATTTTTAGATGGAGAGGGCGAACCGAACGAAAAGGACCTACTAGCCTGAGAGTTACCAGGTTTAAAACAGCCTTGTAAATCGAGTTTGTTGAACTAATATTAGAAATGGGTTTTGCTTTAGCTGCTTTCATTGATGAGTTAAGGTTAATGTAAAGCAACGATTTCCAACAAGGGATGGCAGCACTACCTCCGTATATGTCTAATGTATTTTTATCGTTGCACGAAATTTCAATGCTGCTCCTACAAATTCAAGCCTAGAGAGTCCTGAAATCGCTTCATTGTTCTTGTGAATATCAAAACCTATAACAATGAAGCTCTTTCAACAATGAACAAAAACGAAAACAAAAAAAAAAAAAAAAATAGGCATTGATCTAACTCTTGAATTGGTAATGAACTTTCTTGCCTGAAAGTTACAGCTCTCTAGGCTTGAATTTGTAGGAGCAGCAGTGAAATTTCGTGCAACAGTAAAAGTACGTTAGACATATACGGAGGTAGTGCTGCCATCTTTTCTTAGAAATCGTTGCTTTACATTAACCTTAACGTGAATTCTTCAAATTTGAAAGGGCCTGATGATGTTAGGTCAACACCAATATTTTGAGTCTACATCGGGAATTCAACCCAGGACTACCTACACCGAAGTCGAGCACGCTACCGACTAGGCCACACTGAAGGCTCTGAACCAAGTAAATAATCAAATTAAAATTTGGCACTATGTCTTTATTGTCAAAATGGAAGTTCTGAATTTTATATATGGACTTTTAGGTATCTAAGGCTCAGGCCAGAATAGGAGAAGGGAAAGGATGCGAAAAGGTGTCGACCAGAGCTCAAGTTGAAGGCACCATCCTGGCATTCACTTGGTGTGACATAGAAAAAATGGATAAGTATTTAATCACGACCTTTTTTTTTAATCAATACTTTAGAAGAACTAATACTATCGAAAATACCGAACTTCATACCGTAAGCTCCTATTTTAATTTTACGGTCATAAAGGTCGACTTTTGTACCAAGAAACAAATATCTTTACTCTTTATAATAGCTCATTACTCTAGTCAAACAGACCAATTTGATTGATTGAACAATACATATAAAAAAAATGACTGGTGCCGTAGTCGAGACTCGAAGCTAGATGTTCCAGTTACCGGTTCGGCGTGCTTTCCATTATACTACAATGGTAAGACATTATCTGTCTATATACAGGGTAAATCAAACGTCACAGTCTATCTCAAGATATATAAGGAACTGTGAGGAAAAAAAAAAACTTCAGATTTGGTTTTAAAATACATTGATTTACCTTGTGACTTTCACATGGTGAGACTACAGCGTATTTACGGAGTAATTTTCATCTATATGCGCTCTGTATGCGCCTAAGAAAAAACATATATCACGACTTTTATTTTTTTAACAATTCGTGTAATACGAAATCCAATATCCAACATGATTTGATGTTTCTCAACTGTGTAGCAAAATTTATGATCACCCTGTATTACCTTTGTGTTGTTGTTTGGTCTGTCTTTGTATAAAGAAGCATGCTTTTCCTCTGTTGACAATCGTTCCATTGTATTAATCCGCTGTTGAATGTGCAGTTCTATCACTCAAGTACAATGGCTATTAATCCATTTGGAATTCTTCCGATGTATTAATGCATAAAACAAACTATTGATAGCCAGAGCAAGCTGATAAGAATTATCACTTTTCATCTCGCTTCATTACCCAATAGCGATGGCACAAAATCCTGTTCTCAATAGAGAGAGATGTGAATCAGTCAATTTATCCGAGATAAAAATTCCGAGCAGGTTATTACAGTGTTGCCAATGGGAGCAATAAGTCACTATGCATAGGTATTTTTGTTCAGTAGTTTTATTTTCATTTACTTATTTATTTGACTATAATGTGTGGATTGTATTGTCATCTGTGCTTTAAAGAATTTCAGATTTATATGACTATCATGTCTCGATGAACATATGTTCTTGAAAAGAAATTTAGTCAAATCACCAGTCTTGACGTTTTTCCAAGCCCTGAAATTATTGCTTCTTTTTTTAATTTGAATTTCTTTATGTCCTTCAGGCAATGACGAGATATGGTAGGGTAAAGGATGCTAGAGGGAGTTGGACAGAGTCTAAAGTGAAGGTACGATCTGACATTTGCTTGGTGTGACCAAGGAAAAACCTTAATCAGGATAGTCGCCCGCTGAGATCGAACCCAGAACTTCCTGAATTCGAAGTCATTACTCTATCAATGGACCTACAGCCGCTGTTCTTTTTTAAAAAAATAAATTAAGAATTTCGTCAAAAACAAGGAAATTGTGAAAAACTTGCAACATTAAATTGTTCAATTTAGTTCTAAGTGCCAACTTGACGCTCTCCTCAAAGTGAATTACAAATTCAGTATTAAAATATATAAGAAAACAATCTTCCTGGAAGGTACACAAGACACAATTTCGCACGAAATCATTGCCATATTTGTGTACTGTAATAACGATAATATGAAACAAAGAGCTGGCAACACTTGTTTCATAATATGTTGTAAAGTAAAGATAATTTGAAAACCTCTTTAAAAATCCTTTTACGTTGAAAATCTTATCTGTTGTACACAGACAACGATAAAGAGAAAACATTAAAACAAAGTTAATTAATACATTAACAGTTGAAAGGATTAGAAAAGAAGTATGTTGTATTAGCTGAGTGATAAGATAAATGTCATCCTAAACCGAATAAAATTGTCACTGCATGCTATAAAAGATAAAGAGATTAGAATGACAGGATTACTTCTAGTCACTTCCGGATATTTTAAGTTTGTCCTTTCATCTTTAGCCATTTTTACTAAAAATAATAATAAATGATTGTTACAGATTATGATACCAGTGCTAATTGTTATGCAGAGTCTGAACTAAGCCTTCTCCATTCACCCCTTCTTGTGCCTTCATTTTTATCTCAGCATAACATTTATCTTCCTTAATACCGTCAAGGAGTTGGGTTCATCTTCTTCCTCTTCTTCTTTTACCTTCAACCTCAGCTTCAGTTGCTTCCCTCAATAACGTATACGATCTCTACGCAGTAGAGCGTTGGGATTGCATTCGAAAGGTTCTGGGTTCGTACCAGGGGTCGTACTAACCTAACTTAATTTTTCTAGAGTTTTCCTGAGTCACAAATGCCGGTATGGTACCTTCAACATAGTCATCCTTTCCAACCTTAACCCGGCCTACTCCTTCCTGGATCCCGTGCACCCGGTCTGAGCCATAGATGCCTAAAGGCATAATAAATTCGAATTCAACATTTTAGTAACACCGGTTACGAGAGATTTTACTGTTTATTACTCATTTTGAACCTTATCGATTATTGCTATTAGTATTATTATGAGTCTTTTTGGTATTAATTACATTTTAAAATTAATTTTTCTTTTTGTTTTTCACAGGGTTTCTCCAGTCGTAGGCGTACGGGCTCGTATGAGTCATACGAGGCTGCATTTTGCACAAACTACATTCCTATTGGTCAAGATGTGAGACCTGACTATCCGTTAGGTAAGTAACAGAATTATAAACAATGTTGAGTAATGACGATATGCAGTTTAAATAATGTAACCTATACTAATGATCCCCTAAAGTCTCTTTCACAGAAACTCTGCACGGCTTTGAGCTGGTAAACTGATTTAAAAAAATGTACAACTTGGACGGGTAGTTCAAACACTAATTTGCGTTACAAGCGGAAAGACAAACATATACTAAAAGAGGACAGTTTGTGTGGGGAGGGGGCAACGTTAAAAGTGGTTTAGTTGTAGTGATGAACACAAGTCTTGGTCTTGCATGCAAGACCAAGACCAAGACCATATCTGCAAGATTCGCGCCTTCAGTTAATTACTCTATGAAAAAGGTACACTCGGATTCATAAAAAGTGGTCGACACTAACAATAAATTGCCCAATATGGCAACACTGAACGTGTATTCTATATACATTTTAAATAAACGCACTCTGTGTCTTGCATTTGGCACATGTATTAAGTCCATGTTGCCAAATGGTGCGTTTTCCGACTGAAAATTTCTCCAGTGGACATTTTCTATGGATTTGAGTGTACAGTAATTTCGATAGAATCAGAACTGAAGCTGGTCACTTTCGCTGACCCGGCCTGACCCGAACATAAATGACCCAGTCCGAAACTTGATCCGAATGACCCGGTCTGGAAACTATAATGAATTTTCAGTTGTCGACGTCGCGTATTGATCGTACTATGGGCGTAACACCTCCAGTCTGTCTGTCACCCCTGGAAGAAACACTGATCAAACGCGAGAAAATAATTGAAAACTCTGCTTTTCCCACATAGACCGGTCCCAACCGGTGATCCAGCCCAAAACTTGACCGATTGGCCCGTTTTAACTCTTACTTACTCTATGGCTTACGGAACTGGGAAGTTCATCGCCGCGGTAACAAACGTTCGCCATGGGATCCCGGGTAAGATCTAGCCAGTTTTCACCACAAACATCTACTTCTCGAAGATATCTTCTAATATTGTTCTCCCAACGTCGTCTCGGTCTTCCCAACGATCCCTTTCCATACAGCTTTCAAACCAAGATGGAATATAGTCTTCGTTTTTCTCCCATCGAGCTGCCCATCTTGGTTGTCGCGATTTCATTATAATTACAACATCGGGTGAGTCATACAGTCCGTAAAGTTATTCATTATGCAGTCTTCTCCATTCTCCAGTCATCTCGTCCCGTTTTAGTTCTGGATAGAATAAATGCATGATATAAATTATGTAATTAATTTGGAATTTACTATCATTGTATCGTTTTCTTTGGGGTTTTCGATGTGCTATATTTCTTAAATCCTTCCGACCGTTTTTCCCCATCTTCCTACGATTTCTTCAGACGGAAAAAGTAGAAACAAACTGATTGTTTTAATAAACAATCGTGAACATCAGAGACTGTGGACGTTCTGTTGTGTTTAGAATAAATATTTCTGTACAAAAAGCCCAGCAAACCTCTGACGTTACGCACTCAAACGGTGTGCTGGGTTTTTCAAAAGAGTTGATGTTGTCACGGCCTTTGGTAAAATAGTGGTGATCGCGCGACTTTCACAGCATTTAGTGCAGACGCTGGTCACTAAAAACAAGTGGCACAGACTATACCGGAGAACTATAAAGGGAATTTACCAATATCCTCAAAGGAAAATACCATAGCTCAGTGGTAGAGCGTTGGCGTAGCATCCGAACGGAGGTCGTGGGTTCGATCACAGCGGTCCAGTATCTTGACTGAGGTTTAACCAGGGATTTTCCTCAGTCACACCAGGGAAAATGACGGGATAGCACCTTCAACATAGGCCCTGGTCGACACCTTCCCGAATCCTTTCCTCTCCCCCTATCCCGGCCTGAGTCGTAGATGCCTAAAGGCCATAAATAAAATTCACATTCAAACCATAGCTCACTTAGTAGAGCGTTGGCTAAGCGGAAGGTCCTGGAAATTAACAATCGGTCTGAGCCTGAGATGCCTAAAGGCCATAAATAAATACAAATTTATTCAAATCAAAACAATGGAAAAACTATATGTGATATAATATTGTAACTCAATAAATACTACATGTAGTATACACAGTACAAAATAAATTGATTCATAAGGTTTTTAATTTGAATGCTTCTTTAAAGAATGTACTTGAACGCTACGCTTATACGCGTTGGAAAGGAATTAAAGGGTACAGGAGAAAATACAAACAGGAGAGCCCAAAAACTGTGAAATCGAGGTTATAATGGCATTTTATTGCCCTGTTAGGCAATTTCCTCGTGACAAATGGTAAAGGGGATTAATCATCTGAGTCTAAAGTTATTGACATTTCAAGTTTCCGAGAACAATGAGAAAGCTTAGAGATTGTACGTTTATTTTCCTTTCTTCTTGAAAATAAGGTTTTTGGATTATGTTGGTTCGTTTCCTGTATCCTTTAGTTGTCTAACAGTTAATAAATGCGCAATACTTAACCCTGCAACATCTCTGTGACACTGCTAGTCCAGTCCTCTATGCTTATTCCGCCTGCTATGATTAGTTCAAACTTTATTATCGGTGCAGTATTACACACA
Source organism: Lepisma saccharinum (assembly GCA_022664845.1). Taxonomy (NCBI): domain Eukaryota; kingdom Metazoa; phylum Arthropoda; class Insecta; order Zygentoma; family Lepismatidae; genus Lepisma; species Lepisma saccharinum. The sequence continues at coordinate 28,696 of JAGDQP010010087.1, forward strand.
ATGACGTCAGATGCTAGCAGATGTTGTCGATCCTGAGGAAGGAAGTAGGGCGAACATTCCGCTTCTCACCTTACATCACTTCTAGACGTCGCGTCTTGTGTACCAGTTCCTATTGTCCTCAGATGTCCCGCTGAACTGTCCTGATGTCCCTTGGCAAACAAAGATGGTGACACCGCTTCCTTATGGTCTGATGACTGCCATATACCAGACTGTAACACTTTGCCTCAGATTCCAACCTGAACGTTATGGCGATCCCACATTAAGGTTAATGTAAAGCAAACATCTCCAACAAAAGATGGCAGCACTATCTCCGTATTATGTATTTTTTAACGTTGCACGAAATATCAATGCTCTTCCTACAAATTCAAGATAAAAAAGTGTTCAAACTTTCAGGGAAGAAAGTTCATAACCAATTCAAGAGTTTTATCTGTGCCGATTTTTTCACTGAAATTTCGTGCAACGATAAAAACACATTAGAGACATACGGAGGTACTGCTGCCATCTTTTGTTGGAGATCTTTACTTTGCCTTAATGATAAGTCCCATTCTTAGAAGCTGTATTCAGCCGGAGCTATTTATGACATCTTCTTCCAAAGAGGCCAGACCGTCAACGCCGACTTTACTGTACTCACCGGGGAGAATGAACCACACTTCACTAAAACAGAGTGTGTTAATTACTAAACCTGGCTTCGTCTCTCTCATTTTTTTAAAAACATTCGATTAATAGGTCAATAAATTTATTCCTCACCTTCCATATTCACCTGGTTTATCACCAATGGATCATTGCTTTTTGCGTCATCTGGATCAATTCCTAGCAGGATGGAGGTACAGTAATAACACAAGCGTTTTTATGTGTCGCCTTGAAGACATATTGTTGGCGTCACGACCAAGAGCTCGTATTTCCAATATAATATAAATGATGTGGCCGATCATTATAGACTTATAAAAGGTAAAGCTACCCCCTGTGCGATACGCATGGGGTCTGTGGAGGTAACGCATAACATATTCTCTACATACGGGTCAAAGTGAAGTGGGTTGGTCAGTCCCACTCTCGACAGTCCTTACCTTCCGAAGGTGCTCAAGAGTACCAATGGCCTTTGTGGTACTCAATTTAATAGGAGGCTGAGTGCACCTCAGAGCACCACGCTTGGGAACACTGCGATAAAATACTCCAGTTGTCCTGGCCGGGATTTGAACCAGGTCGCCCGATTCGTAGTCAGACTCGCTACCGCCTGAGCCACGGCAACTGGCGGGAAGAAAATTTATCCTATTGGAACGGAAAGATTTTTTGTTTTCGAAAATCGATACATTTTTGGAATGGAAGATTATAGGGAATTCACCGTCTAGAGAATTTCCGAATCTGTAGACTTTCCAGGGTCTTGGGAATTCGGAAATTTCGTAAAGTCGAGACGGAGAAAGAATTTTCCCCTCAATTCTGTTCCCGAAATTGTGGGCACCCGCACACTCCCTACAGGTTAACGACAGAAGTACTGGGAATACAAAAGAATAGTTTGAATAAATTGCAAAATTTTCGTAGTACATCAGATATATTTGAAAAGAATGTGAGGTAGGTGCCCACCCACAAAAAATTGGAGACACCCCCGACTAGGTTGGTAGGCTCACCAACCAGTTCAGCAACTGGCAACATTGTGGGCAGGCAATGCCACCTGCGGATAAACTTAAAACTTTCGCCTTCATTTGTTTAGCTGCGGATCAAGAAATAACACCATTCGTAAAAAACTCTAGGTATACCAGGTACGTAAATATGAAACCGGAATTTATGTACAGAAAAGACACAGTGATTGGATGACAATGCTAAGAACTATTTTATTCGAAGTATTGGCCATCGCTAGCGATACATTTCTGCCATCGTTCCGGCAATGTGTGGATGCCAAACCAAAAAAAACTGTGCCTCTTGTGCTGCATACCAGTCATCAAGCCATTTTTGTAAGATGTGAAGCGCTGGTCAGCAAGTGCGTGTCCCATGGATGCAAATAAGTGAAAATCGGAAGACGCCAAGCCTGGTGAGTAAGCCACATGCGGAAGGATTTCCCAGCCAAACGTCGCAATCGTTTCCTTGACCGGTTTTGCCGTGTGGGAGGGTGCATTATCGTGAAGCACAATCACTTTATATTGTCTTTGGTCATATTCTGGTCGTTTTTCACGCAAAGCTTGATGCAAATCGAGCATTTGTTGTCGGTAACGTTGGGTATTCACGGTTTCGCCAGGTTTCAGCAGTTTATAATAGATCACTCCCTTCTGATCCCACCAAACACAAAGCATTGTCTTCCGTCCATAGCGATTTGGTCTTGCAGTCGATGTCACCGGTTCTCCTGGAGTTACCCATGATCTTTTACGCTTAGGATTCTCGAAATAGATCCACTTTTCGTCACCAGTCACAATTCGATGGAGAACTGATTTCCTTTTGTGCCTGGTGAGCAGAATTTCGCAAGTGTTTTTTTCGGTTTTCCTGCTGTCGTTCAGTCAATGCACGTGGAACCCATTTTCCCACCTTCTGAATCTTGCACATGGCTTTTTAACGTATGGAAACTGCTTCTCGTGTCACATTTAATTGATCCGCGAGTTGTTGTTGCGTTTGAGGGTCATCCTCATCCAACAAAGCTTGCAATTCGCTGTCTGCAAACTTTTTCGGTGGTCTTCCACGTTCTTCGTTTCTCACGTCAACATCGCCACTTTTAAATTTTGTAAACCACGCATAGCACTGTGACTTCCCAAGAGCATGATCACCGTAAGCTACGACAACCATGCGATGCGATTCTGCAGCAGTTTTCTTCAAATGGTAACAAAAAATCAATGCTGTCCACACATCGTAGTTTGTAGGTACAAACTGCGCCATGTTCAACGCTATTAAACACTACACTATGACATGAAACTTGTCTGGTTGTGAGTTGCAAATCGTTATCAGCAGTCAAAACAAGCAAGTGGCGCCAAGGACGCAGTTTTACGGTAACCACAGTGACAGCTAACGCGTCTATGCACAAATTCCGGTTTCATTTTTACACACCTAGTAAAAGAACAAACTATATAAATTTGGCGGCTAAGACTTTGTAAAATGTATCTATGTGCTATACAGCATTGCATAAAGAAGTGAAGCGGATTGAAACTAAACAATGAAAAGGAACTGCATGTGATTTGTCATATTTACTAACTAAGTTAAGTAGACAGAAATTAAACAATGAAGGCAAACTGCATGTACGGCTAGAAACAACGCCCAGAACTTCGAGTGTCCAGAACACTCAGATAAGTATAATTGCTATGCCTTTGAAAGACCACGTGTTCCAAGCAACGGACATCTACATGGTGGGGTCATTCCAGCCCCTTGCTTTAGTTCCACATCATGGTTGAAGTAAAATCATCTCCCACTCACTGCTGTTTTAAATAATTGAGTAAGTTTGTAAGTACATCTTGATTCAATTGTGTCTGTTCAATGGTGTGCTTTTCTATTCCTTTTTCACAGGTATTCTCTGGTAAGCCTGCTCGCGTGATCACGAGCTACAGGTAATGGAACATCACCAAGTGCCATGACCCTCTGCCTTACCGTGGCATTGTACTAAACTCCCTTGTACGACAATTACTTCCCATATTGTCTTACAAAGGACGTGTACAAATAAATGTTTGTCTTTCGGACACTTCAATGGCACCAAACGAATGTGTACTGTATTTGTAATAGGAGCAAAAGCGGTAATTGTCTTTCTAGAACATTCAATTGTTTTCTGCATAGCGAAACAGAAGCGACGTGGCCCATTGGCGGGCCCAGAGAGGAAACGTACCCCTCCTTAAGGAAAGATACTTTAATTTTTACAGCATTATTTCATAAATTTGTCTCAGAAAAATCTTCGATTTGTTTCCGGACAAAGCGTATTTAACTAGAAATGTCCATTTTGGGGGATAACGGTGTTATATTCCATGGTAAAACTTAGCAGTATAAGGGGAGATATGATAAATTTGTGGTTAAAAAACTTACTTAGCGGGAGAATATTGAAAATGACCCTGATCTATTTCACCTGCGCCCCCTGCTCACGAAAATCCTGGATTCACCACTGACTGAGCCTGAAGTTACCATTTATGAAGGTAGATGATGTGAGTGAGAGTATTTAGTTGTGACTACTTATTTCATTGTTTATTGGTTCATGACGTCATCTAGTTGTGGCAACTAGTTTTTACGGTTCTTGGTTTGGGTTTCTTAGTTCAGGGGATCAACAAGATTTAGATTTGATGTAATGTCGCTGCAGTGACTTAAGTCATTGAGTTACGAAACAGGACGTAGAGAAATATTAAAAGATTTACAAGAAGTCTACAATTGCTTGGATAAGTACAGTATTTGACTAAAAGGAATTGTTACTAATATGCGAGAATTGCCCACAAGCTTAAGCGTTCTTCATGATCTTCAAACCTAAAAATTTGGAGTATGTTCAGCGGTGTAGCCAGACAAATTGTCGCGGGAAGGGGGGACTCGTATTTGCTTAGGGGGCACCTCTTCTAGTACTAAAGAGTACCACATACTTTGTGTTTATCCAAAATAGTTCCCGTTTATTTAATCAAGGTTTAGAGCATGTGCATATGAAAGCTGATATATTCTTCCTTAATATTTTATAAATTTTTAAAAATTCAAAAAAATTCGTATTTTATGCATATTGAAGGTCCAATATCTCTAGTGGAACAAAATATAAAAATCTAATTTCTTCACAAGTTATACATTTGTCAGGAGAAACTACCGTAGAAATTTGAACTTCGATATTTAAGTTTGAAGGGACTTACAGATTTGCAAATTAGGTATGAATAATGCTCGTGCGTACGTTAGTAACTCGTATAAAAAAAAATGGTTATGAAAAGAAATATTCTTTATTACTATCAGAATTACGATTTTACGACTGCGATGTTAATTGAAATGCTTAAGTGTTAACAGATGCAGACAGCTGTATAAGCGCTTCACACACATATATAGAAAGATGGTAACATTTTGCCAAAGGCTTGTTTGCATAACGGAATGAAAAAGATCATGCGGAATAGCCATGTTGCCAACTGAACACTGGATATATAAATATAAAATAAGCAGTGCTGTAGTCCTAGAATTTTCACAAGGTATACGCTGTGAATCTTTTAGTTTGTAAATCTTTGAGCGGAAACAATGTTTCCATTAAACTTTAGTCGATTAAATATAGGGATGAAATAAGTATTTATTTAATTTTTACAAAAACAAAAAAATCGAAATACTTTGTTTATTTCAGTGAGGCAATAACAATGAAATTACATACATAATTTGTTGCATTGAGGGCATGAGAAACAAGAGATTGTTGAGATTTTCACACAACTACGAAGCATCAGTTAACAATCAGATTCCATTTGAGCCTGTTATAAGACTTACTCCATATATCGAAAAGTCAAACTTCTATCTTGCTTTTGAAAACACAAGTCAAATCTCATACTACTCAAGACCTGCACTAGGAGACCACCCAAGCTAGCAAAAGTTCTACTCAAATTGACTGTACATTACAAGCGTATTTCTACAACATTATTAGTGTAGTCAATAGATTACGATAATATGCTAACGACCCTTCTCAACATTTCCAAGTGGAACCAAAAGTACCTGACTGTAATAATCTCACTGGATGGATATGGAAATTAAATAAAGAAATGGAAAGAAAGTAGATGGCATATGCATCTTTGCAGAAGTTATACGGTAATGTGTAAGGTTAATCAGAGGGTATACGCCTGATTATACCTGCGTATACCCTCGACTAAAGCTCTGAAAATAAGGTATCTTACAAGGATATTTCAGGATCTACTTAACGTATGCATATCTTTCTTGAACACTCTGGAGGTAATATAACATTTACCAGAGCGCGCACGAACATTATTCACCCCAACTCCTTTCAAACTCAAATATCAAAGTTGAAATGGAGGCAACTTCCGATTTCTTCTGTACATCAAGCCTCTCTACGTACAGATACAATTAATATTAAAGAGTGAAAAGTATGTGACTGAACCGGGGAGTTGTGGCACTCTCCAGGTGGTTTCGAGAGAGAACATCGACATCAAGAGTGGAAGGTGTGTGATTGGGAAGCGGGTCGACTGTGTGGCGCAGTGGTTAGCTCATTGGGACGGTAACCCAAAGGTTCCGGGTTCGATCCCCGGTCCAATCACATATTTTTCAGTCTTTAATATTAATTGAAATTTCTACTTTTGTTTCTTTTGACATAAGGGCATAACGTGTAAGAAAAAAAAAATAGATTTATGTCTGGTCTCCCACCAGGGAAAAGAATCTCCAATATTCATACCATAGCGCGCACGAGAATTTGCACCAAATGTGTAGCTTCCTTGAAATTCAAATAACGAAGTTCAAATTTTTACCATAGTTTCTTCTGACATAAATATATATCGTGTGAAGAAATTAGATTATTATTTTTTGTTCCACCAGAGAAATTGGGCATCCAATATGCACAAAATACGAATTTTTGGATTTTCAAAAAATCGTATATATAGGAAGCATATATTAACCTTCAACATACATTGATATGTTAATAGTGCACAAAAAATCAACTTTGATATTAATATACTCCGAGCAACAATGCGACCTGAAAACTAGAACTGTTTCTATTTCAACAATCACATTTGGTTACCACTTTGATTACGTTGATCACAGTTCGATTACGTTTTAGGTTTTTCATGCAGAGGACTAAAAATTATCAATCGGATTTTAAAGGAAAGAATGATTTTTGTTTGATTGGAAGGTGTCGAGCAGCCAAACTGGACGATTTCACATTGATTGACCTACAGGTATCGTATACAAAGTACCTGAACTACTGTATTATCCAAATTTTCATTTGGGGGAGGGGAACGCCCCCCCCCCCCATGTGGGTACACCCTTGAGTATGTTGCATTAAGTTCTACACATGCGTTAATAAAAGTATTTGCAAGGTTAGCATTATTTTTCACTGAAGCTGTTATTATTTAATAGATTAATCTGTATTCGAATATATTCAGCAATCAGTGTTATCTGAAAGAGGAAAGTATATTTTATTGAAGTATTTCGCTGACGGTTTTTGGGATAAAAGATTTCACTTGACTAATCTCTACAAGTACGGAAAATTTCTGGGGTTTCAATACTGCTAGTTTGAAAATATTTGGAAATAAAAATAGAATTATTTTCACATAACTTTACATTCCAAATGACAAGATTACATGCAGGAGTCACACATAATTTCCTTGGCTGTTAATATGTAGAAAGCTGTATTTATATGACAGCGCCATCTTCTATGAAGTGACAGACATCAATATTAGAATAACTAGATACTGACTAATGACCTGAAAAACTCTCTTTTTAACTTCTTTTTAATAATCATTAGTCCAAAGTTTAAAGAAATCTGTAGTCTACTCGAAATATTACTGGGATCGAAAGAGCCAGGACTACTTATTTGGTTCCACAACCAGCACTTACATTCGTCTTGCGAGACTAAGGGAAAATTCTGAATACTTGTTATAAGCGCTGAAACGGATCAGGTTTTGACCGGGATTATCGGGTCTATGCCAGTGGAGGATCCAGGATTTTAGTGAGGGGAGCGCAGGTGGAATAGACAAGGAACATTTGCAATATTTTCCCGCTAAGGGAATTTTTTAAGTATAAATTGATTATATTTCTAAGTTTTATCAAAGAATATGGCGTCGGTGTCCCTTAAAATTGGTATTTGCAGATAAATTAGATTTGTCAAAAAACAAATCGAAGCTTTTTCTGAAATATTTTGAAATAATGCTATGAAAATTAAGTGTTTTTCCTTGAGGAGAGGGCGCAGCCCCGTTCCCCTCTCTGGATCCGCCACGCAAAGCATTTAATTAATTCCTTAAGTTTGAACAGTGTGTGTGTGTGTGTGTGTGTTTTTTAGGAGATGACCGGGACCGGAGATCTTAATCCGTACAGCACGGAAAATTTAACGCCGAAAATTCCTTGTTTATTAAGTTCTCGGACCGGGTCATTCGGTTCAAATTTCGGAACGGATCCCTATGTCCGGGTCAGGCCTGGTCACCAAAATGATCTGGCTTCAGCGCTACTAGTTATTGAGAACGGGTGTTGTGAAAAGATTCTAGACCCCTCCATTGCTAACACATAAAAGGGGGCCAGGAGTCTTCTACATGAGACCAGGAATTGATATAATTCCTCCTATGCTAATTGATGGTGATGATAGATTTTCTGCCCTGACCCGCAGCTACCTGGGCAAAGTGAACAGATGGTAATTAGAAATCGCAAATATGTGTAAAGACGACTTTATTTTTTTTTAAGTCAGAACATTACAATAATTTTATGTTGGTTGGCAACCCTGATCACGGATTTTTTTTTTCGATTTTTTTCTGTTTCTACTTTACCAAAGTTTTCCAGATAACAATTGGGGAACCTCTAAAGGAAAACTTGCTTCATGTTTCTGTCTTGATTCCTTTTTTGTTCTTTTCATATTTCTTTCTCTTTTTAATCCATCTCAATCTTTATTTTCGTCCATTTTCCGTTTTAGCTTCAGATTTTATTTTGTCCTGTGCCCTCTCTTTCTCAGATGTCATCTCCGCCCCTGTTTGGAAGAGGAAGAAGAAAAATATATGAGAAGAAAAAACTCTTATGTTTAACCGATCTCTGAGGAAGTAAAAAAAAAAAAACAAGCGTAAAAAAACTTGACAGAAAAAGAAATGATTTCCATTAAATGAAAAGACGAAAGTGTTAAAGGGGACTTCCCCTTAGTTTTTCTCTTTCTCGTTTAGAATTGATCTGTTTTTTTTTCCTTCCCTTCGAAAGAAGGAAGGCCAAAATATATTTCTGATGGCGTTCAACACTTTTAACGAAAAACTAAGAAAAACAAGGCTAAAAACTTAGAAAGAAAAAAACCAAAACAAAGAAAATGAAATTCTTAAGAGATAAGAGACTAAAAATCCTTTAAAAAAAAATACACGCGATTATTCCTGACCATCAACCCGACAGACATTACTTTGTGTTTCTCCTTTTTAAAACATTTAGTGACGTGTGTTTCGTGTGCTCGAAAATGAAAGACGAAATCTGATTTTTTTTTTTTGGGGGGGGGAGTTCTTTTTGAAGCCTTTTGTTCTTTTGACTATATGAAAGCGAGTAGTCATTTAAAAATTCATTATCCTGATTTTTTTTCTCTTTAATCTTGACGTGGATTAGACAGACATGGAAATGAACAGAAATAGTTCTCAAACATGAAAGCCTGTTCTGAAATTCAAATTTCGTGTTTTCTGAGATAGACTATATCGTCTGTGTTCACCGTTATCTATTTAATACAGATGTAGGCTAGTGCATCTATAGTAGGGGTGTTCGAAATTGAAATCAGGATTACTGAATCGAAATACCAATTTTTGTGATTCCCGAATAGGGGTATTCGGAAGTGCGAAATCAGTTCCGGAATTCCAACATTCCTGCATTCCAACTTTCAGTGATTTTCGAAATCACGGAATCCTGATTTGAATTCGGGAATATTATGAAATTTCGAACACCCTATTTCGGAATTACGAAAAGTCGGAATTCCGGAACCCAAGAAATTTCGAATTCCGGAACCCAAGAAATTTCGAATTCCGGAACCCAAGAAATTTCGAATTCCGGAACCCAAGAAATTTCGAATTCCGGAATCCAAAAAGTTCCGAATTACTGAATTGATCTGGGACTTCGGAACACCCCTAATATATAGCCTAGAGCCGTCGCAAATCTCAGGAATGGTGTCCTTCGGAGTACATCTATCTGCTGAGCAAAACGGACGGTAAAATGATGAGTACAATAAAGAATTCTTTGCGTTTTATTTTGAAACTATTTCCCTTTAACGCGAGTTCGCGGTTAGCAAAGTGGTTAACACTCTCAGTTTCAATATGAGCTATCCCGGGTTCAATGGCCCGTACGGGTTCCAAATTCCAGTTTTGACCTAACATCGTGATGCCAACTGGGGTGAAGCTACTTAAACTAGGACGTAATTGGTTCCTTTCTCGAATCCCAGATAAGGGAGCAATATACAACCGTTACGCTGAACGTGTGACACATCGTTCGAACGAAAGCCGAGAATCTGTACGAACTTTTCGAGCAAGGAGTTCAGTTCAGTTGTCTTTCACCTGTTCTGCCTTTCGTGGCAGAAACAAAACTTTTTGAAAACTGGCTCAGCACATTCGGGCGCCATAATTGAAGCGAGAGTTTTGTGTAGCGGGAGAGCGAAGAGATGGATGGCAGATGAACCATATGAATCGATTGCTGTTCTGTGGTTCAAATGAAAAGTACTAATAATAAAAAACGTAGAAGAATCTCTAATAGTGTTGCCAGATCCGTTACTTTTTACAAGTAAAAGGAAATATTTTTTATTTCAATTATTTTTTGTAAGGACTCATTAATTTGTATTGTAACTTTTCCAAGTAAATGAGTTTTTAGACGTGATGTAGCACACTTCACACACGTAGAGCAGATATTCTGGTAGATATGGGCAAAACCGGTTTATTTAAAACCCGGTTTTCCGTTTTACTATTCAAACACCGGTTTTCGGTTTTTGTATTCAAACACCGGGTTTTCCTCCAAACACTTGTTTTCGGTTTTTCCTCCAAACACTGTTTTTCGTTTTTTTTCCAAACACCGGTTTTCGGTTTTTCTCCAAGCACCGGTTTTCGGCTTTTTCTCCAAACACTGGTTTTCGATTTCTCTGTTCAAACACCGGTTTTCGGTTTTTACTGCAAAAACCGGTTTTTGGTTTTCTGTTCAGACACCAGTTCTCAGTTTTTATCCACAACTTAATTTACCCCTTTTCTGTTCAAAACTCTATTTTAGGGTTTTCTTTCTTTTTCTCGGTTATCTTGACCCACCTATCATGGCGTAGTAGTTCGGTTCTGATTTTCGGGCCGGCATTGAGATGTACGGAGGTTCAAATCCTACTATTGGTCATATTAAGTGAGGTATTACTGGACTCTCAAGTACAGTGATTCTGCAACACCCCCCTAATGTGTGGTGTCACCTCTCCAAATTCACGAGCACACATCCCCAACTATTTTTAGTAAAAAACGTAAAAACCATGAAAAACTCTACTCACCCCCATTTTAGCTTTTTACTCTCTCAACTGAAAATTCCGGCGAGTTCCCTGCCTAAACTGACCCAAGAGCCCGTTTTGTACTTATTTTCAGGCCCCTTGATAACCCAATGGTATAGCTAAAAGGGACCTTCTATTCCCGCTCATGGTGCCTGTCCGTCCGTGCCCTGAAATTGAATCTCAGGAACTACGAGGGTTAGAGAAGTGCGTTAGGTGTCGTTGGAAAGTCTTGACTAAAGTAACTCAGAGCCCCTGGAACCGTCTTGATGGGTATAGTGGTTCAGTGTTGCCAGCCCATTTTCTGTAAAATTATTTTTTCACATTGCTCCTATTATTTCAGTCATAGCAACAAAAAAACTTGGCATAAACATTGTTTGACTCAATCAATCGGAGCATACTACGGGTGTTCCCGCTCCCCAGGAACCGCGTGTCAGTGTTGCCAGCGCATGTCAAAAATGTATATATCGTGATCATGAACAATGAGGTGTAGAGACATGCATGAGGTGTCGTTCGAAAAGTAGTCAAAGTGTACGTGGAGGAACAAAGGAAAGTTGTCAGAGGGGGATAGAGGGGACTTGCCCCCGTATACTTATATGACTATTTCTTAATAGTTGATAAAAAAGCGTTTCTCTAACAGAAAAGACGGAATACAATAGCAAACAATTGTGTGTATATGAAGAAGTAAGTTTCTTAAGAAGCGGGGAGCAAGGGGTCTTCCCCCCCCCCCACTAGTTACATCTGGAATTCTCTAGTAGTTGAAATTAAGCGTTCTTCTATGGCGAAGGGCAAAATAGAATAGCGAACAATCGAGTGTATAAGCAGAGCCGAAACAGTCTTGATTGGTGTAGCTATTCAGTATTGCCAGCATATATATTTTTTTAAAAATAATCAATTTTCGAAAGTGCTTCCATTCAGCTACACCTAGCTGCGTATAAACATCATTGGACCCTAGTGTTATTGATTTTCCCTAGTCTGAGCAATGCAGTTGTCAGTGTTGCCAGCCTATTTTATAAAAAATAATGCTTGTGTGGATAAAATGCCAGAACCTTTGCCATTGTTAGTTGAATCGCAGCTCTAACTTGTTAAATGTAACAACGTTAATTCCCCAATGAAAATAGGGGATTCCCAGAAATTTTCTCAAGTAAAAGTGGGTCGAAATAAACATGAATTAGAGTACCTTCCGGCAAGTAACAATAATTCGTATGCGGCAAGGCGATATCTCAAACAAGATTTTCTTTGCGTTTTTTACCAATATGCGTGGTTGCATAACAACGAGGAGTAAATTGCATACATTCAAAGAATATTTGGTGTACTTTTTGCCAGTAAAAAAGAGTCATTTGGCCGATCAGATGGCAGTGATATGTTTATCATCTGCACTCATTTGGAATAATTCGTGCTGATTTCCCGCATATTTACTCCATGTCTAGAAATTCTCTATTTCCTTTCGGGAATCCCTTGCGCCCCCATTGCACAATTTTGGAAAATCTATTTTTGAATATATCTATTGATATTAGTATTGGAAGCATAGAGATGTACAGTTCTGTTTCCCCACACTTCTGGCAGTCTACATCGCCGAAACAAAGTAGGGATTGCCAGGATGCGGTTACCAGAAACCCGAATCTGATATTTGGTACTATGATGCCATGCCCCATCAGCTTCAGATTTTTTTTAATGTGATACAGTACTCATTACCCTGAAGAGTATGGAAACCTTCTTTACTAGTATTTACTATTGAATGAATATCATAGATTCCATTGTGAAAATACCATATACACCATGGGGTAAATACTATAAACACCAGGCCTAAATACTATGAGTACCATGGGATTATACTATATCATGAGGTAAATACTATAATACCATGGGGTAAATACCATAAATTCCATGGGTCGAACGCCATGAATAATATCATGGGGTAAATACTATAAATATCATGGGATAAATACATCAAGTACCATGAGGTAAATACCATGGGATAAATACTACAAATATTACGAGCTAAAAACTATAATACCATGGATTAAATACCATAGGGTAAATATAAATACTGCGAGGTATTTACCTTAAATATCATGGTGGTAAATATTACGTTTACTATGTGTGTGTTAGGGCAGTATTGGAAAGAGTGTAATGTTCTCTCTGGGAAATATTTGACAAATGAATTAAAACAAAGGCATAATTACAACTTTCACAAGGGGCCTTGAATAGGCACTTTAACATTTTACGCAGCCAGGTTTTTTGCTGTGCGTTAGTAAAACTTCTTTGTCCTTTTGTTAGGCTAGGAGTACAACCGGCTCTATTTTTGTCTTTCTTAGATTAATCGTGAGAGAAGAGGGAAGGTGAAGGCCCTGGTCTTAATTTGAAGTACTAATCCGACATTCGCGTCGTGCGGTTTAGGAGTTTGTAAAAGTAAATACGTTTGTAAACGTTTGTAAAAGTTAATACGTGAGAGGCTTAGAAGTACGGGAGGTCTTGATAATGCATTGCAAACACGATAACAGCGACAGGAAGCCAGACATGAGATTACAACAGTTCTATGACACAGATCATCCTTCATGTTTTAAATTGATGCATTAGAACTTGAACAAACAGAAACACATTCTGCAAAATTTCCTTTAGTGTACCATAGTGCATAGAATAATAATAATTAAATTAAAGGATAAATTATTCACTATACTCACCAATGACTGTCAAACTATTCATTACATACATCGGAATGTAGGCAATTAGAAGGCAGTGTGATGCGATATATTTTGATTTGTTGAAGACGTTCGACGCTGTCGATCACTCCATTTTTATTAAATTAACTTAAATTAGTTGGTTTTATCGTCTAAATACATTAAATCTTCGGAAGTTATCTGTATAACAGAACATTCCGAGTCAAATAAAAAAGAATCTTCTAACATCAAAAGGATCAATAGATAATGGAATACCACAGGGATCGCGATTGGATCCATTGTCAATTAATATATTTATTAACGATGTATGCACACGTGAAATATGTCAGACGATCTTAATTGCTCGCTACAATTACCAAAAATTGTGATGTCGATAAAATGCAGGAAAATTAGGAATGCAGAGAAATGGTTATTAGTAAACAAATTAAAATGAATACCGCTAAAACGAATTTTATTTCTTTTCATGGTAAAACAAACTACTTTAATTAGTATTTAAGGATGGGTAAAATTATTAGTAATATCAACAGTACAAAGTAATACCAACGGTACATCATTATAATGGAATCTAAAAAAAAAAATATTGTATAGCTACTTAATAAATAGTCAACAATTTGTACATGATATTCTTATGTTACTGTATATAAAATACTAGAGTTAAAATTGAATATGCTATAATTATCTGGAATATGAGTACCAAAACCATCAAAGATAAACTTGAAGATATTCTTTTTTGTTAACAAGAACAATCTGTTATAAATTCAAAACGCAATACTATAGAAACAGTTCTACGAATATTCGTGTTAAAATTTTGTCCTTGCACCTTTGTACATGAGAAGGTATAATATTGATAGACAATTGAAGACCTGCTGAATATCAGAATTCAAAGTAGATATTTGATTGAAAAAATGTTTCTTACAAATACCAATGCATAAGTTAGGACATCAGCATCCATTTTTGGTTTCAGTACAAATCAAAGAGCTGACCAAGCAGCCGTGTGGTCTGAGGCGTTATTAGGCCAGTGACTCGAAGGTCGCGGGCTCGAATCCCGCCAGTGGTATGGATGTATGTAGATGTTAACAAGCAGTGCTTTTACAGTATAATCGTGCCAGGCCGAAGTCAGAAGTTGCGAGAATGGACCATGCCAACGAATTACAGTAAATTATCATCTACAGTATAATTTGATATTTTATACCAGACTTACTGGATTGATGAACATTATTTTTTAATCTTATCTGATAGTAATTAACTTTGTTTTTCCACTGAGGTTTACTCCAGTATGTTTTTGTACCACTGTGAAATATTGATTTAAATAACTTTAATAAAGAACTACTATTATTTAATTACGATTCAATTACTACTGAAGCCTGAGTATATCCTGACTGACAAGGAAAAAAAAAATGCTTGACATACCTTTTACAAAGACTGTACTCGCCAAGGCTTCCAGGATATAGCAGATCACAAGGAATGAAAAAATTATTTGAATTTGACGATGGTAGGTATGTTCTAATATTGATAACTATAACAAATTATAATATGACTTTAAAATCGGAATCGGTGCAAGAAAACAAGGCTTGTATGAATTAATTGACGCTGAATGAAACACAGAATAATTTGTCAAAGTTAATTGGCATTGAACAAGAACGAACGGGATTTTAGTATTTGCACTGGAAGTAGCAAAATTCGATGTAATTGACTTTAACGCATATACGAGGGTATATTAATATTTTTTGTCTGACTCTCTGAAGGAGTTGAGCTCCTCTGGAAGCAGAATAGGGTAGAGACAACAATATTCTTTTTCTATCAATAGGAATCTTATTTCGCTACCTCTCCTCCAGTTTTACAGAGACTTATTTATTTTTAGTGTCCTATATACCTAGGTATAGGAGGCCATTGGCCCTTTCACCTACCGTTTTTTTTTTAAAGGGAAGCACATTACACTTTACACGTACTTCTGTATGTTGAAACTGAAAAAAAAAAAACCCTCAAACATTATTTATGTTTTATGATTAAGGAAAAGTAAATCTAAGTCCTCTCTTTCGTTAGAAACTAGATGTCTTTTACTTTCTATAGAATCTTCGTACCAGGGATTCCGCCAGGATTTTAAGTTTAGAGGGTGTAAAGTCAGAATTGGGAGGGTGAAAGTGGAGTGTTGCATTTTTCTATAGATTTTTCACCGTAAAAAAATTGAAGTTGGGCGTGCTTGCGAGGATTTGGGGGTGACGCCCTCCCACATGCGGGGGGGGGGGTTCTTTCGAAATCACTGCTCGGTACATAATATTCATTTTCTACCTTTACTTTCTGTAACGATTTTTAATTATGAAGAGGGCAGAGGATGTGATATTCTCCAGACCGCGGTGGCTTAGTGGTAGAGTGCCTACCTCTGATTCCGGATCTTGCCTTGTGGGCTTTGTGGTGGATAAATACAGTGTGCGTGGATTTTGTCGGGGTTTCCCATTTTCTTCATTCCATCAATTCACCTATCATTATCCATCGGACTGAGCCTAAGTTGCCTAAAGGTCTTAAATAAATAAAAAAATTCAAATTCAAATGCGATCATCTATTTGAAAAAGTCTTTTTTTTTAATTCGAAGGAAGACAATATTGATATTCCATCTGAACCGGATTTAGTGAGTAACTAAGAAAATGTTAAAAAATGGATATCTGGAAAGGAAATAGCGTAGTGTTGAAAACGTCGCGGGGGGAAAATTTTACCTGATGGAACTGGGATTATTGATAAAGAGATGATGTGGTGTTGTGAAACAAGTCTGTAAAAGTCGGGTATAAACTATAAATCAGTGGTTCTCAACCGGTTTGCCTCGAGATTTGCTAGGTGTGCCACGAAATTTCTGATACTGTGATTTTGCTGCTAAAAGTAATCCAAATAATTTTACTAAATATATATATTTTGAAAAGGAACAAGAAAAAAAAATATTCATGAGCTTAAACATATTTATTTTACAGGGAAATTATTGGTTAGTTTACACTTTACAACTAGTGACCAAGCCTTCCGCAATCTTGCCAACTCCTACGTTAGTGTGCCACGGGAATGCACTACAAAGGATAGTGTGCCGCGAACAAAAAAAGGTTGAGAACCACTGCTATAAATGTTAACAATACGACGTGGTGACATTACTAATAATTGCAAATAAACAATGAGCTCAAAACAATGAAGAGTCATCGAGATATGCTGCCGAAACTCTAATGTCTCCTGGGAGTAGAGTAAAAGGCAGATTATATCATTCAGTAAATATGAACAAGATTTTTTTTTTTTTGTCCTTCTCTTATCAAACTCCAAAAATAAGTGCGTTTTAATGATAGGAGCAAAACAGCGGAGTGGTTATTGATGTCACGGAAAGAAATGTAATCACTTTTTCAGAATCAAGGTCAACCGTGAAACATTACTTCATCTGCAGAGAATCTGGCAAACAAAGGCGCACTAAAGATTCAAGAAGCTGATAACGTCTTAAAAGAGAAAATAGCGTAGGCCTATATTAGGTGTCCTTATTCTGGAGTTTGTTTGAGTTTTTCCTAACGTTCTAAACGACTGGGTGGATTTTTTTGTAGTAAGAAACCTACTGCTTTCATTTAGGTGGTCTCTGAACCACTCCTTTCAATGCACTCTTCACTGGATTTGAACCCTAAATACCTCTCTCTCACTGCAGACGCCGTAAGAAAGCACACAAGTGAGCTAATAACAATACATTCAACTTTTAAGCTAAAAATCAGGCTTAAATTATCATTTTAATTTAGACTATAGAGTCATTTGAGGGAGGATGCCTATCGGGGAAAGATGGCTATAGTGGTGTAATTCCGTTACTACGACACCAGATGGAAAGAAAATGTTGTGAAAGAAGCAGTCAGTATGATCTTTTAGTGGCTGAAGTGAATGTTGAGTAATCTGTCACATGCAGACGAAGCAAGTCCTTTAAAATCAAAGTACCTTTTTTTTTCTACCTAAAACTAATTCCCTCTAAAACAGTTTTGTAGTCAAACAACAGCTAAGGATAGGGCTAAATTCCATGACAGAGGAGTAAATGCATTTGAGTAGGGTAAATTTTTATTGACAAGTACTGTACTTGCTTAGACGGTACCACAAAGAAGTCTGTGTGTGTGGCGTGAAACAAGTAAACTGATGTCTTACACTTGAACGACATTTTATGGCCTTCAGGCAACTATGACTGAGGCCAGAATAGGAGAATTGTGAGGATATAGAAAAAAAAAGTCCACCAAAGCCTATTTTGGGAGCACCATCCCAGCATTAACCTTGTATTACCTGGATAAACTTCAGTCAGGATGGCCACCGCGGGGATCGAACCTAGGACCTATTTAATCAAAAAACAATCCTCTACTAACTTAGCTGCTCGGTGCATCTTCAATAGATTGTAATTATACGATATTTTAAAGAACTATTTTCTTATTTCACAAAAATCGTAAAGATAAATCTATTCTTTCAAACAGATGTTGTCATGGTGATAACATTGTAAAAAAATATTTGCTGAAATGATTGAAATACTCCCATACTTGTTCATGTATTTTAGTCATGTTATTGATGACGTAGTCATGAAGTTTCTTTTTTTTTTAAATTTCGTTATTATGGTCTTATACCTTAATTATAATGTATTAGGCATCTTTCCCCCAAAATGAGTGGGCATCTTACACTGGTGTGTGTAGTAAGATGCACATTTTGATAGGTCAGTTTGAAGGCTTATATATCCAATGTGTACACACGTAGCTCCATATGCTTTCGTCAGTAAGAGCATAAAACTTCAATATATATTTGTACAAAGTTTGGTCCTTTTGTTTATTTTAATTACTCCACAATAGCTCCTAGACTAAAATCTATGGCATCTCAATACAATGTAATAATACAGATATCTCATTTAGGTTTCTCGCCCATCAACACTCTTGTTAGTCTTACTAAGTAAAATAACTTCAAATCAGATTTTGTGTTCTTTTGTTCCGTACTTGCATATATGTGTTTTGTTTTTCCTGAACATGTCATGTATTTTCGGCGCTATCCTTTCCTCTTGTTTTCCCTTCTTCTCTACCTAAACACAATGCGACTCACGATAAAATGTCTGATTGATTGGTTGCGTGGCGTACAGACGTCAACCGTTTTAGTTTACTAACACATGTTGGGAGGTTGCTGTAAATTGATACAGCGACACAGGAGCGCGGGGTTTACAAGTGCTGATGGCCTTCTATTTTTTTTTTCTTTTTCATTTCAGTCTTGCTGCAACTGATCATACTAACTTGTCGATTAACCAGGACCGGTTTATATTACTATAATCTACTTTAATATTAATTTTGTCCTGATGAAAATAACAAAATTTCAACAAATTGTCCCACCCACAGAATCCTGGACACTGCCAATTATAAACTTTTCTTGTACGCGTATAATTTTACAAGACTGAGAACCAAATACATTTGAAACATTTTTCGTTTCATGATTCTGTATATTGTGGTGGTATTTTGTCCAGAAGCAAATTTATGACCTGAATGTGTCTGGACAAGGTGAATCGATGGAGGTTTGTCATTCCTTTCCACCAGATGGAGATAACTCCTCAGGAATAGCCCTACAATTGAAAGCGGAATTCGAACCAATATGCGTCCACGGGGAAGTCGAACTTGAGGCCTCTAACGAAACGAGATTTTCATTATTTGTTTAGATTCTTTTTAATTAAATTTGTTGGTTGAATACACATTTTTTTTTCTATGTATGCACTCATAATAATATAATGCAGTTTCGCTAAAAGTATTGCGAAATTCACCCCACCCCACTCCTACAGAAATATGAAAAGCAAAGTCACAAACAACGAGAGGGAAAAAAAGAAACACAACTTCCTCTTCCTAACGGAAGTCCTTTTATAAAGTCAGTCACATTTCTACGATTACCCCATTCGTCACTTCTCCCCCCTTCCTACTCTATCACAGTAATGTCTGCGATATATTTCCTCTCCTATAAACCCCACCTCCTTGCTCAACGACTCCCCTCCTTTATCATGAATAGTTTGTTATTGTTGTTGACACAGTAGGAGTTTTGTTAGAAGTAGGCCGATTCACTGCTATTTATATTTTTAAATCTAATACGTGGTACAAAACGCGTGATGTCTGTGTTCAAAGAAATCGCTGAATACATCATTACAATACATCTTACCAAGCTAACCAAAATTCCTCCGAGGTTTTCCATACAGGAAAATTCTCTTCGTATTCATGTGATTGTGGCTTTATTATGTTGTACGTTCAGCATATTTTATACGAAAAATATTGAGTGAACATTGTAGCATTTTGAGCTTTGACTTTATTCTCAAGGTCCACATTAAATAATAATGAAAAGAATGTTATAAGGGTCCATAGTTCGTTGAATAAACATTATTATCCGTCAACCAATTGATAATTTCTGTAATCTGTACCTCAACAAACCTTACATGATTATTCTTATCAAGATTTGCTGGAGATAAACGGGTGAAAAAAAATATACAAGGAGTGCGCGTATGTGTGTGATTCTTGTACTGGTATATAGTGACGATGTGTGATTTTCCTTTATGCAAAATTTCTGGTGAAATGTACAAGTCTACACTGAGTTTCGGATAAATTTTGTTTGATGTGTGCAATAACGAATACCGAAGTTTTGTTAACCAGTGAAGTGTTTGTGTACAAATAATATAAATCTTCATTCTGCAGTGAAGTGCTCTTTATTAAGGCTGCGAATTATTAATTGTGTTGTAATTTTCTGATGTGTCATGGCGCTTATTTGAAGTTATATGTCTCAAGTGACTTCTTATAACCTGTTCTCAAATTTAAAGCTATATACACAAATAAATTAATACGAAGAACATCCGATATATCAAAAATGAATTAATCTATTTTGGATAATGATGTGTCTTGTCAATTGTGCAAGATCCTGAAACTTCTCCGAGTGTGACATGTCACAGAGTTTAAAATAGAAAAAATTAAAATGAATTTTCATATCTTGATTACACATGCGACTTCTCATTCAAACAGTATAAAATGTGCAATTGTCTATAGTTGACAGTAGGAAAAAAAGAATCGTCTAGCTACCATATTGTTTCTTATCATTTATAAGCGACATCTGTTGATTACTATACGAAGTTATATATTTTTTATACAACACGATTTTTTGGGTTGGTGCTTGTTATATCTGAATACGTACGCACATAAAAATAATAATGGCGTTCTCCTATTTTGGGTGGCTTCCCAGGAATACTGAAGTCACATGGAATTTTCTGGATACCATTTCAGAAGTTGGATTTCTTCATTTGCGTTCTCATACCTATGATGTCGGACGGCGTAGTAGAGGTACTGTTTTTTTTTTCACTTTATTGCAAAATTTTATTTAATAATAATAATAATTGACAGAGAAATATGCAGCCGGTGTCTGTTATCAGGCTCGCCCCTTGCCAATATTAAGGAAGATAAATTCTACCATAAAACAAAAATGAAAGAGAGAGATCGTGATGAATGGGGAGGACGTATCATGTCCTCAAGGACCTGCCGCATTTGTAGAGCACGAATTATGTTACCTTGTGAGGTAGCAGCGCAACACCTGCAACTTTAAATGGCAAAAACTTAATAGACAAAACAACATATTTATAGTATATTCTGTGAATAGAGGCAGATTTTTTAGGAAAAGTTTATTTTTCTGCATTTCCTATTTTTTTTTCTTCAAATTTCCATTCTGTCTTATCATGCCGTTCTTCTGTCTTAATATTATTTGTAAATTATAGTAGTCTTCTTCTTCTTCTTTTCCCATCAACCATACCCAAGATTGGATCTTCACCGTACCATTTTTGTGAGAGCTATGTCGTAACCAATTCTCTTGAATGTCTATTATTCTTATTTCACCCACTCTGTCCAATACCTTCTTTTTATGTAAATTTTGTTGAATTTTTTTTGCGTATTTCTGGATTTTTGTCTAAGTTCACATTTCGCAAATTTCCCTTTTTACATTCTTTTCTATCTTGCAACGTTATTCCGAACTCATTTCCCGACATCATAGAATAACGAAATTTTACACAGCGACGTAAGTCGGGTGGCAATACAATATTCCATTGTTACTTTCATGTATTTTTTTATACAGTTATATAATTTAAAAGCATTTTTTTTTTTAAATATGGACTTCTTTATCCTAAAATTAATACTAGCCTGCAACGATTTGTCATTTGACTGGTTGCAGAACACTTTAGGATTTGGGCCACAAAACATTAGCTTGAGAAAAATATCCGACCCTATAAATAAATCGAAAAACTAATAAAAATAAACTTTTAAAAGACATACTTTCCTTAAATATAATTCGTATTAAAAAGTAAAAAAAAAATTTGTTTATGCATGACTAAAAAGAAAAGCATAGGGCGCGCCAATCGAAGAATTTATAAAGTGACTGTATATGAGAGATCGCCCTATGCTTTTCTTTTTAGCCATGCATAAACAAAACTATTTCTTACTTTTTAGTACGAATTGTTTAAGAAAAGTATGTCTTTGAAAAGTTTATTTTTGTTATTACTTCCTCAACGAGTTAAAAGTTTATTGGCAGTCACTTTCCCCCCCTCTTTTTTAAAAATAAACATTGTTTGCAATTTGTTTTCTTCGCCCTCATTTCTTTTCACAAGTTTTATATCCTTAAGAAGAACTTTAAAATCCGGTTCTGTGTGTTTCTTCAGTACCATTGGTCCGTATATCTCAAATTATGATTGGTTCTTCAGTTTTACTAGACAAACAACATGTGTGGTCCCGAAGTTTTGACCAGCAGGATGTATCGTTATGTAAACTAGCACGTTGTTATGCAATCCGCATTACAGCTGTATAGTTTCGGCTGCATACCAGAAAGGGAGGGAAAGGCGACTGTCATCTCCGTACCTTTGATGAACAGGCAGATACATCAGATGGTTTTTAATTGCTCACAAGTATTTTATACTAAAGTCGTGCTTTCTAGTGTTTGCTTTCCGGATGGTTGGTTGAAGAAACAGAAACTTTAATTTGAATAGCGGTGAGAGTGGAGGGGATTTTTCTCTTTCCCTCCTGTGTGTTGGTGAACGTGGCTGGGAGGAGTGGCTTAGCGGCATCTTTACGGTAACGTGGGAGTAGCTTTCTTGTGCTACTTGCTTTCTTACTCCGCAAGCGAGTGACGTGTTTTATACGCAGTCAGCTAAAGAAATGAAATTTCGCAACACAGTATATAACGTATAGATACGTCCCAATGTATACATAGCAACAGCTATCGTTTTCTTTCCTTCCAACATAGCAATTTTGACCTAAGTCAAAACTAAATGAAGCATGCTTTTTCAAGAAGTGTCACAACTCAGTACACACTTAGAAAATCAAGCCGAGAAAATAAGATAAATCAAGCAGTCTTGTTTACAAGAGTGAAGCTTGAAATAGCCTTCACAGGTCAAGAATGGTGAGCGGGTTCAATTTAATCAACGGAATTAAGCCTATGTATATTTTTAGAGTAGCTTAGAAACATTGTAATCTGGTCTACATAGTCTCTTTGTTCCATTACGCGTCGTGTGTTCTCTCAGCTTGAGGTATAATTGAAATTTTCCACACTTGTCTGCGGTTGGATTTGAACCTGGAACCTTGTGATTTGTTGTCCGTTGCTTTAACCATTGTGTTGCTGAGGCTGTTGAAAGAAATGTTAGTTATCTACATCATCAACTCAGACATGGAAATTTAGTGACATCTATAGACCGTATTTTCATTGCCAACGGACCATGTGTTTTATCTGTTATTTTCCCATTATATAGACCTTTTCACGACGCCTGGCATTTTTCACGACCTAATCACGTCAACGTAGCGAATGAATCAAAGAGAGATGGGCTAGTTAATACTGTTTTCGGAATATTTTCAATGAGGGGTTAAAAAAAAACTAATTCCAAGTTTCTTAACTATTTCCGAGAATGTAGTAAACTGTTGAAAATCGCAAAATGAATCGAAAGGGAGCATTATTTAGAAGCACAATGAGAAAAAGTTTTATTTTACAAAAAGAAGTTTTAAAAAAATATCAATCACCTCGCTAGGATTCGAACCCGGGTCGTCGTTTCAGCTATTCGATGCTTTAACCATTACAGCAAGCCAGCGACTCCCCATCTCTTGTTTTACACTGTTGTTTAAGCTTCACGAAGTTCACCACAATGCAAAATTTCTAATTCGAGTCAATCAACACGTGATAGAACTTCATTGCAGTACGACGAAGTGCAACGAAACAAAAATTCTGGAATTTTTCAAGTTTAAGAAACTTCCTTGAAGCTGCTTGTTTCAGCAAGCTTGACTTAAGGCTGGAATAGGCCAGTTATAATGACAGCAAGAATGTTGTTCCAACAAGTTCGTTTTATGCTTATTTACTGATTTCAAAACAATATCAGGTTTGACAAGCTGAATGCAAGTGTTTGACAATCTTGTTACAAGCTGGCATGCTATCTGCGTTACCTTTTTCATTTCTTTCCTTTGTATTTAATTCCTTTCATTTCCTTTCCTTTCGTTTCCTATCCTTTCCTTTTCCCTTTGCTATACTTTCCTTCCCTTGCCATTCCTTTCGTTTGCTATAATATCCTTTCTTCTCCTTTTCTTTCCATTCCTTTCGTTTATTTTCCTATGCTTTCCTTTCGTATTCTTTCTTTTTCATTCCTTTCCTTTTATTTCCATTTGTTTCCTTTCCTATCCAATTCCTTTTGTTTCCTATTCCATCCATTTTCCCTTCTTTTCTTTATCTTTCTATCTGTTTCCTTTTCTTTCCTATTCTATCCTTTATATTCTTCTCGTGTGCTATACTTTCCTTTCATATCCATGCCTTTCATTTCCTGTCCTATCCATTCTTTCCTTTCGTTTCTTTTCCTATTCTTTCCATTAATTTCGTTTTTATGCCAACCATTCTTTCTAATTATTTCCTTTCCATACCATTTCTTTCCTTTCCTCTCCATTCCATTTCTTCCTTTTCTTTACATTGATTTCCTTTTCTTTCCATTCCTTTCATTTTCTTTCCACTCCTTTCCTTTTCTTTCCATTCCATTGCTTTTCTTTCCTTTCCTTTTTCTATTCCATTGCTTTACTTTTATTCCCATTCCTTTTCTTTCCATTCCATTGGTTTTCTTTCCATTCCATTGGTTTTCTTTCCACTTCATTGCTTTTCTTTCCATTCCATTCCATTGCTTTCCTTTCCATTCCATTGCTTTCCTTTTCTTTCCATTTCTTTCCATTCCCGTCTTTTCCTTTCCATTCCTTTTCTTTCCATTCCTTTGCTTTTCTTTCCATTCCATTGCTTTCATTTTCTTTCCATTTCATTGCTATTCTTTCCATTGCTTTCCTTTCCTTTTCTTTCCATTGCTTTTCTTTTCTTTTCTTTTCTTTTATTTTCTTTTCTTTTCATTCCTTTTCTTTCCATTCCATTCCTTTTCTTTCCATTCCTTTTCTTTCCATTCCATTGCTTTTCTTTTCTTTCCATTATTTTACTTTTCTTTCCATTCCATTGCTTTTCTTTCCATTCCATTGCTTTTCTTTCCATTCCATTGTTTTTCTTTCCATTCCATTGCTTTTCTTTTCTTTCCATTCCCTTTCTTTCCATTCCATTGCTTTCCTTTTATTTCAATTTCTTTCCTTTTCTTTCCAGATACCTGTTACTCATTTTAGCAGAACTGATTACCGTTCAGTAGCTATACTCGAAGTGTATTCGCATGCTCACATCGTGGTCTAGCACCCGTGGCCTAATAGTTACTGCCAAGGACAAGTAATGGTGAGTTTTCGTGTTCAGCTGCTGAATACTCAAACAGAGGTTCTCCCTCAATTTCATCAGGCGAATGTTGGGATGGTTTCTAGACAACGGACATGAGTACTATACATCCCTCGGAGGAGTCATTCTTGAGACACGTGACGGACCTAGACCATAGCTGCTTATCTGGCTCTTAAGTTAAATTAAATTAAATGTACCAACGAGGTGCAGTCAGCTGAGAGAAGAATGATGTGGTGTAGGTGTTTCTGCTTGCCTGAAGGTAAACAATAATGAGAAGCTTCTTTTTTGTTTCCAATAAAGAATGCATATTGCATTCAGACAGTGATGTAATTGTTTTCTTAGCAATTGATAAATGCACACGAAATGCCATAAAGTCGTTCACAATCATGTTTACCAATGGGTGGTGTCAATAAGGAAGAGATTCCTCTATCCATTGCGTTTGAGGAACAAACAAACAAAAGCACAAAAGTTCTTTTTTACATAAAAAAGTGTTTTGTTCGTTTTAAAACCCGAATGAAGAGCTGTATCGAATAATACAAAATAATTTTCTGATAGAAGTCCTTATCCCATCGTAATATGGTCTTCCTTCATAAAATTACTTTGAATAATTCACTACAACTCGTCATTAAGGTCTTAAAATGAAGAAATCATTTTTTTTTTCTAAATCTAAAAATGGACTTGTGTGCTTTTTCTTGTTTGCTCCTCCTCGTTTATCTTCCATGGAAAATCGTGCTTGTTTAAAAGGTGTAGCCTGGCATTTCTTAACTAGAATCGAAAACAAGTACAATGTCAGACCCTTTAAAAAAAAAAGTGTGATTAGAATTGGGGTTATCGCCATTAGTCGTGTTCTGTCAATATCGACAAGCCCTAAAGGCACATTAAACTAGGAGTGTATGAATTTTCGAGTATCGAACACCCCTTTATTAAACCTTCTCCATTCATCCCCAATCTTGTGCTTTTTCTTTGTTTTTTTTTTCGTACGATTTCTCTTTCTTAATACTGTTAAGAAGTTGCGCGCGACTTCTTCCTCTTCCTCTGTTTTCTTCAATCATACCTTCAAATGAATTTCTCAGTATACAATCTCTGCATGAGCAATGTTATAACCAGTTTCTTTTTCTAAATTATTATTCGTATCTTCGGTATTTCTTCATTTGTATCTACCTTATTTTTTCATTCTTCTCCATATCCAAATTTCGAACGTTTCCAATATTTTGTTTTCGTTGTAATCTTTCGTAGAGTCCATATTTCGTCTCCATAGAACATAATACTCCATACAAAACCTTTAATCTGTATTTACCTTAACTCTTTGTTCATTAACTGCTTCTGTTTCCAGTACTTCATGTATTTACGTACATATAACTACCTCTTCTAATTTTTTTCTTTCCCAACTTTGGTTTTACCTCTTTTATTATTTATTCTACTTACAACTCTCTTCAGTTTCTTTACAATTATTATCTTAATTCCATTTTCATCACAACTTTCGTTTACTTGTTTCACCACCCTATTCAGTGGCGTTTCATTCTCAGCAACAAGAACCATATCATCCCCAAATCTAATGCATTTTAATTCTCTTCTGGCAGCTGTAACACGCTCCTTCGTTACTAAATTCTTACTTTTCAATCTTTTCTAGGATGTTGTTTTTGTCAGAAAATTGACAGAAACTTTCCACTCCTGCACCTGACATCACAACAAGATAAAAGTTAAACTTCAACTTTACTCGTACGTTTTGTCAGTGTTGCCAGTTGAAATTTTAGCGTTGCTGGCAACACTACGCGTTGCGTACCGACACCAAACTTCGCACACGTGTTTACTATGGCACGTTTGTCGTATTATTTTTCGTGTTTTGGGTTTTGGTTGTTGTGCAGTGTAGTGTTACCAGCTATACGCTGACAATTGAAAATTTCAACTGGCAACACTGCGGAAACGAGACATTTTCCAGCAAATTGTAAGTGTCTTGTTTTGATGTAAGGAATACATCGGCAAAATTTGTCAATTTTTCACAGAACACCCTATATATTAAATAATGTTGGCCAAAGGCATCCATGTCTCAGCTGTCTACCTGTCTTAGATATAAAACCGAAAGTTTACCTGTATGTCTGTCCGTATGTTTTTATACAGTACAATTCTACACGTGTGCATTTATTTCAACTAAATTTTGCGTACGCGTTCCTTCCCAAGCAGCATAGGATATGGCGCCAATATAGGTCCAGTATTGGGCCAACTATGATCGTTATCTGCGTTATTGCAGCAGTATTGGACCAATATTCTGTAGTGCTGGGGATCCAGGAACAGGTCATGAAGACTTGTCAGTGTTACGAACCAATTAAAGATAAACAATTTTTCCAAATATGTACGGTTTGATTCACACCAAATTTTGCATACGTGTTCATCAGGTCATAGATGTATTTAGGCTCCTATAATGTGCCCCAGTTTTCAGTGTTGCTAACCAATTGTGAAAATTTAATATTTCAATTTACTTTCATACCGTTGGGCGTATCCGCACGAAACTCTATATATTTAACAACTGGGAAAGGTCATAGAGGTACTCCGGTTGCTACAGGCTTTACAGCCGTCAGTGTTGCCAACCAATTTCGAAAATTTAATATTTTAAACTCCTTCCTTAGCGTTGGACCTATACACACTACATTTGGGATTTAAATACTGAGACAGGGCATAGAGGTTCGCTGAGCACAGCAATTGTCAGTGTTGCCAACTAATTTTAAACTGTCAGTGTTGTTAATCAAT
>JAGDQP010010088.1:0-11393 GCA_022664845.1 Lepisma saccharinum
GTTTGTTATGGAACCACGCATATTTCGTAAGAATTTTATCGATTTAACATTTTTCTAGGAAAGCTTATTGAACAGCGTGTACCCATGAAAATATTTGCCATTCCACCCCTGGTTATACCACAACTCAAAACAGAAAAGTACGTAAAGGTTCGAAGTCTCTTGTTTCAGTGAGCACTTCCTTTTATGTTTATATTGCACGGAAAGTCCATAATTTTTAGTTGGAATTTTTTTTAGAGCTGATACAGAACATAGTATTTTTTGCTTTAAAATTAAGTTATACAACTTAGCAATGAATTCAGTACTTACCGAATATATATGCAAGGTAAGCTGTTATGACTTGAATGATAAGCACGTATACAGGAGTCAGATATGAGGCTTTAGTATAGTCAATGGCTTCAATGTCTCGTGCATTCGTTATGTCTGGTAGGTTGTTTATTTGGACCTGAGATTTTATCTTAGAAAGGAAGAAACGTGGTCAGTATTAGTATAAGTGTTTCTAATTCATAATTGACTGGTAGTTATGGTAACAGCTTTTAATAAAGACATGAAAATACAGTAATTCCAAGATTATTTGCAGTCATTGCCGGAAGAACAGAAAAGAAAAATTAAAACTGCGGAAAATCTGCAAAACATTAAGAAAACAATTTATCTGCACTTAAAACGAGCATCAATTACATGTTTATGTCCCAAATCGTAAAATTAACGACTTTTATAGTATAACGAAAAATAATCTAAAGTGCCAGTCTCCCGAAAACATGTTCTTTTTAAAACATCAAAATCGAAAAGAAATTCTCTTTCACAAAACTTTTGATCAAATCTTGAGATAGAGCAAGTATTAATTGTTAGACTAAAACATGTGGTCACACAGGAAAACATTTTATAAAAGAAATAATTTAAATGTTCAAATTAGATGTGCACTGAGTTGACAGAAATGCACACTTAGATGACAAAAGTCGATACAACAACGGTATCATTTACTGTTGTCTTTACATATAAGTTTCATATACCGGTAGTGCATAAGGTGTTGTGCAAATTTTGACCCCCCCCCCCGTTATTTGGAAGCTGGGGAAATAGTGCAGCAAAGTGGGAAACTGACACACATGATGTGTATCCGACTAGAATCTGTCCCCTACTTGTAATAATTAGTTACGAAGAGATAAGTGGAAAAGCAATATATTTACGTCTTCCATAGGATATAAATGATTAAATATTTATATAACTTCTAGCCGATTTCCCGCCCGTTGGAGCGGGGTTCAGAGGTTTCTCGACCCTCGCCACCCTGTAGGGTGTCGAAACGAGAAACTAAGATACCCGTTGCTAATGAATTAATAGTCATGCCAAATTTGCCCACTTGGAAGTAGTCAACCCGGCAAACTACATTGTGTTGTGGGTTGCTCAGCCAGTAAGGATATATCTGACAAGCATGATCGATTAACTGATACATGTCACTTCCTTCCGACCCAAGGGCATGTCTTACCTCCACAGCATTTCCTTCCAGGTTGTAAGTGATACGTATACCAAGTTTGGTTGAAATTGCTCCAGGCATTCAAGAGTTGTTCTGCAACATACATACACACATATACATACTTTTTACATTCGTTTCTTTAGTTCATTATGGTTCGTGGTGTCCTCAAATCTTGGAATGTTAATTTACGTCATTTCCCCATGTCATAGAAGAATGAAAATTTGCACAGCAACGTAGAGTGACAATCATATATTTCCATATATTTTAAAAGCATATTTTTTAATACGGACTTCTTTATCCTAAAATAAATATTAGCCTGTAATGATTTTGGGTTTGATTTGTTGCAGAACACTTTAGGATTTGGGTCACAAAACATAGCTTGAGAAAAATTATCGGAACATCGAAGTAACTTGAAAAATTATAAAAAATACTTTTTAAATACATACTTTTCTTAAACAATTCGTAGTAAAAAGTAAAAAGTATTTTTTTTTCATGGATGATTAAAAAGAAAAGCATGGGGCGTGCCAATTCAAGAATTTATAAAGTGAATGTATATGTGAGCGCGCCACATGCTTTTCTATTTAGTCGTGTATATATTTTTTATTTTTTAATACGAATTGTTTAAGAAAAGTATGTCTTGGCAAAATAGCACGCTTACTTTCTGTGCACCTGTTCATGGATTCAATTTCATTGAACTGATTAGGTCAGAGCTCACTTTATCAGAAAGCTCTATGTTCCGTCCTTAGAAGGTCACCAACCGGTATACGACGTAAATGATAATTCACTCACTCACAAATTCACACTTTTGACACATATTTCCTATTATAGATTAATCACTATAACAACCTTGGGGACGATAAGGCGATAAGGATGATAGACAGTTAATCTCAATCATCCGTCCACTTCCAATTTTAAATCAATATGGAATAAATCTTCTGTTCTTACTTAGTTGTTTACACTTGTTATCGCTGTGCAGTCCGTTTTTTACGTCTTAATTCTTGAAAAAAAAAAAAAATATATTTACATATCCGGTTCGTTCATAACATAATAATTAACATATGTAAATTATATAGAATACGGACAAAACGAGGGGTTAAAGTACATTTTAGGCGGTTCATCCCTCTGTAGCGCCGGCCTTGTTCCATGATGTGTCTGGATATAAAATGTATATAAATATACTAAATCTGCATACAATTTTGAATTTCAGGAGGACTCAGGATACCCTAAACCTACCCCCCGAATACGTCCTTGCTTTATAATATGCTTTTATTTCATTAAACAATTCAGAGTATATTGGAGGCGCCAGTCTACAATAATTAGCAGCATGTCCTCAGCCAAGGGCTGGGAACGATATCCCTACAAATTTTGTTTGCGCCAAATAAACATTCTCTTTTGGGTGGGGAAATATGAGGGAAAATAATATATCATGACCGGTGACTACCTACACTTTGTGACTGACAGAAGCACTGATTCGTGGACGTTCTTCGGGATTTATCACTCCTCACATTACCGCGTTCAGTGCAGCCCCACTACATTTAAAGACCAGTTTCAGGATGCTCTGAAGTCGGTGGCCCGTGCGTATACTGACTAGCGCATCAGTGTGCTACCCAGCGGGCCCGGATTCTATTTTCGGGCAGGGCCATATAATAAAAAAAAAACTAATCTGATTTTTCTAACCTAACCTAACTAATGGCAGTGAACTTATTAATAACATATATGATCATATAAAAATATTTTTTTTTATAAAAATAACTAAAAAGAAATTCACTCCACCAGGATTCGAACCCGGATCTCCTACTCAACAAGTCAATGTTCTATCCACTGAAAACACTCTACCAACTTACAAACAGCGATTTGGACGTTTTGTTTACACAGCACGTATTACGTCACAAAGGCACTACAACTTACAACTGCCCGGGCAATTAATGTTATGATCCCATCAGGTTAGACTTTTTTTGTCGTTATAATATCTATTTTCAACATTCTTCAGACTTCAGGGATAAATGTAAGGAAAAGTCAAGTTAGATTTTTTTAATTATTATTAGCGATTTACATCATATTTAACACAAGAAAGAGTAACACAATCTGTTACTCCCAGGAATGATACTCCTTCAAAACGGACGTCACTAGGTGCATGTTACCAACCAAGATAAATGTGCACCGACATACTACTCGTTGTATGATATATAAAATGTGCACAAGCAATAATGTAAAGAGGTAAAAACAATGTGAATCAATATTGTCTCTGGTTCTTCGCCACTGGAAAATCTTAATTGATAGAAGGTTAAAATATAGTCATAAATAGGAAAGTTATAAAAAGGTTTAGCTAGGAATAAAGAAAGTGTAATTGGAGAAATAATATTAATTGGAACAAATCGAATTATGTAGTAAACATCAAAAATGGAAGAGAAAAAGTAGAAGCTTCAAGTATTTGGGAAGTAGTATAAGTGAGAATGTGAAATATGGGAAATAGATAAAGGTGAGAATAGCTATGGCGACAAAGGTTACAATTACTAAGAACAGCCTCTTTTGCGGATCGACGAACAAAAAGTAAAGGAAGAGATTGATTAAGTGTTTTGTATGCAGTATTGCAGTGTATGAAGCAGAGACAAGGAATTCATATTTATTTTTACTTTGGGCATGTATGGCTCACGCCAGTGCGGTTGAGTTTGAGGATGGGGAGAATATCGCCTAGGGACTTACTTAAGGCACCTTCACGGGAAGCCGTGGAAAACTTCAGTCAGAACGGTCGGTCGCGGGGTTCGAACCCTGCGTACCCACCCATTCACCGGAAGTCCGCGACAATACCGGCTGGACCGCGAGGGCTGTATGTGGACTCTACGAAGCACCAAAGAAAGAAAATTGTTAGAGTTTGAAATGCGGACATGGAGAAGAATGGATCAAGCAACTGTAGCTTAATTTGTACAGCGTTGGCTTCGCACTTTGGGACATCATGGCTCTGAACCCAGCGCCCGACTATCATGACTGAGGTTTGCCCAGAGTTTCTCCAATAACACCAGGCAAATGCCGGGACGGCACCATTAACTTAAGCTCTGGTCGACACTTCCCTGTATTTTTTCCTTTTCCCCTATCCTATCCCGGCCTGAGCCGTAGATGACTAAATACCATAAACAAATTTAAATTCATTTCAATGAGAAAGAATCGAAAAGAAACCAGCTGGATATAGAAGATGGTCATGAAGAATGCAATATTGGACACAATAAAGAAGAGGAAAAACTGGTTAGGACATTGACTGTGCAAAAATCTTACACTGAGAGATGCAACTGAAGTATAGTTGAGGTAAAAACTGAAGAAGGAGAAAGCGAATCCAACTCGCTGATAGTATTAAGAAAGATGAATCATATTCTGAGATAAAAAGAAAGGAACAAGATGGCCTTTGGTATATTTCTTCATCTACAATTTGAGCAAAAAAATTTAATTTAATTTCTATCTGTCGTTCCTTATTGTTTTGTTAATTTCCGCGCAACCTAAAACAATGAATCTTAAGAAATCTTACCTGTTTTATTGTAATGTTATGCTCAGCAAATGCTGTGTCTAGAAATTCAGTAAAAAGTCCCTTAACATTCTCATTCTCGATCAAAAGTGTGATGAGCATCGTTGAAAAAAATACAACAATTTTCCATAGGGAGATGAACAGGTAAGTGAAATAACGACTCTTCTGTAGCTTTTGTTTGATTTCAGCAAGGTATTTTACAAAACCTGCAACAGATCATTTTATATTAATATTACTGATATGTAAGTTATAATTCTAATACCATTCATATTTAGGAAACAAAGGTTAGTAATATTCGTGGAAATAGTTAGTCTATAGTTCTACGATGTAGTGACAATGTAGGGTCGAGACTCGAGAGAATGAAAGACAAAACAGGTAGGAGGGATGGATCAATTACAGTCTATTGCTTCCTTAGTTTCACCAGGTAAATGCTGGATGATACCTAGACAAAGATTTTTGTCACTAATTTGTCCTTTCCTATCGTTCGAAGAGTGCTTCCCGAGGGACAACACCCCTCCGATATGTGGTAAGCTTAGGCCATAGCTTATGTCATAAAGGCGAGCTAAATAACTTAAAATGATTTACATCCAATCCGCCAGAAACCAGAAATTCGAGAAAATGGGTGACTTCTAGAACACTGGCCCACCTCGGTGAAATCAGGAAACCAAATACTGTACGAATGAAATTTCTAATTATGATCCAGCCACACCTAACCTAACCTGTAATCAAAAATGAAAGGTAAATACGATTATTCACATACGAGGGTAAGTCAATAAAGTAACTGAAATAATTTTCTATTTCATTTTAGATTGGCTCTACAGCATTGTGTGCTCACCAGACGCTAGGTGTCACCGTTGGCTTTGCCTGTGGTAGGTTGCAGCATTATCACATCAGTCCGCTTTGCGCTGTTGCGAGGTAAAGATGGCCGCGCCACTCTCTGTGCACCAAAGAAGACCAAAGGATGAGGAAAGAGCAGTGCATCTAGTTACAGCAACAACTGATGACATGATTGAACGAATCCGTGCCTTGATTCTGAATAACAGACGAGTGACTGTTGATGTACTGGCAACCCATATGCAGATTAGTCATAATTCTGCATAAGACATCATGCATAACAGGCTTAACTTTCACAAAGGCTGTGCGAGATGGGTTCCAAAACAACTCGATGAAGAGCACAAGCGAAACAATGTGAGAATCTGTCAGTACCTACTGAACCGTTATGCTAATGAAGGTGACACTCAAGCGAATCAATTTGAAACGTGGATTCATCATTTTGAACCAAAGAGCAAACGCCAGACCGTGGAATGGAAGCACCCCGGATCTCTCAGAGGCCGTCGATTTAGCTCCGATTAGCAGATGAAGGAAGCGGTGCATTTGTGGATTGCTGCGCAACCAAAAACAAAAGCAGGGTTACTATGTTGAAAAATGCTTTGAATAAAAACACTGTACTCTTCTGATAATAAATAATAAGAATTGACTGCTGATACTAATTGGCTTACCCTCGTATATTTGTCCTGTCAAGGTAAATGTGAGACAGCGATCTTGAACTGTGCCGCGAAAACTTGCAGGTACAGTATTTTTTCTAAAACATTTGAAGTTTTTGTGTGGGGGGGGGAGCTTAATACATTTGCAAAATAAAATTTAGCATTAGAGAACTCAAACCAGAATCTAATGTTAGTTATTCTATTCTTTTACTTTAATTAATTTGAAGTTATTTTCGAGAATGTATCTTGAGAGTCATTATTTTTCTTTCATTTTATATATATTCAATATAATTACGGATCTTTTTTAACCTTGTTTTGTTACGAAATCATAACATTCCAGAACCAAGCATTCATAAGGAAGTTTTCCTTACTCAAAGATAAGATATTTACTCAAGGATAATCTCCAAAGAAATAGGTAATTAAAAACAATAAAACCGTAAAGATACAGCTTATCTCATACCTAGAGGTGATTCAGAATTAACATAGTTTTCCCACCATCCAAATGATGTCAATAGTACAGCTACTGGAATCAGATAGATTTTTCTGTTTTGATGACCGTCAAGCAAAGGCCAGAGAACCAACCCAGATGCTTGAGCAGCGATGGCTATAATATCCAAGATTACCATGAAGTATCGCTTCGCTTGTGTCTCACCGCGTGATAATAAACCTAAAAGTAAAGCATATTGGTATAAATAATTACAACATTATTAACATTTGTTTTTCTTAAATACAGCACACCAATACAGATTGGGAGAGAGTACAACATCGTAAATATACATCTTCATGAATAACTTCAATGACAAAACAAGGCTTATTTAATGGTAAATAAAAATAAATAACCAAGAATTTAATACACATCATCTCGTGTCACGTTGTAGAACCATGGTTCTGTTGAGGTCCTCTCTTGTGCTTCCACAGACAGAAAACTTTGAACTCTTCGTACAATGTCCTTTCTTTTTGTCAAGTAATCTTGTTAGCAGATTTGCATAATATTCTCTTGTCTGTATCAATTCCACAAGTAAGTATTGACCAGATTCTAGAAAACAGCTTCTTTGAAGATGGAAGTGGGTGTTTTATTGTACACTACTCGGATAGTGGTCTTGTGTCGAATAGAAATGAACTCAGGGGTTATCTACAGTCACACGGTGGGAAACGGATCCCAATCTGCGCGAAAAAGAGTGAAACATTGGGCGCATTCAACGGACTGGGCGCTGAGAGAGCATTTTAATCGTATTGGTTGGTGTCTGTAGGTAAAACAATAAGATTCAAGTGCTCTTTTAGCATTAAGTCCGTTGAATATCCCCATTAATTGTACACAATTACATCAAAATTGTTACTGATCCCATTATACATTTAGAGCACACTAAAATATATTCCACTCAGATTTTTTGAAATGTTCATTTTCTCCGGAATCATACACTAACAATTAGTTTTCGATGAGTCATTCCCAAGTCATGGTTTTTACATAGTTTCTTCTATGGATGCTGTGAAAAGGGGTGCCAGAGCAATGGTGAACGTCTCTAACGAAATCGACTCACAAAATTCTTTATGGTAGTGTACGGAGGTGACGCTGTCCATAGGTATCCACCATGCCTTGATTAATTTTTCTGCGCATGTCTTTTCATTATTTGACAGATCAGCTATTGCCATGAAGGAAACTCGCATGGGTTTGAATATTGATATTTGGTATTAGACATATTAAATATTGAACTTCTTATGCAGTAAGTTACATCAACATTCGACCATGGAGTCATTCATGGTAAGACTTACAACGTTTCTGTCAGCTTTAATGTATGTCGTTTTTCTGCCTTGATCTTCCATTAGGAACTTCTATGAATATATTGTGAATTGTAAATTTCTCTATCTTATAAATGAAAGTTCTTCGACTAGATCAGTAATTATTTAAGTTTCAGTGCTTTCGGACATTCTTCATAATTCTAAGAACGAAGTTTGGCTTTCGTTTCATAATAATTATACATTTCGTTTTAAAAAATACTACTTCTTCAATTTTGGTACATTTAGCTGATAATTGAGTTCCATACCAATAAAGAAATGTCTCGATTTCCTTGAAATATATAGAACTAGAGAGTAAGAATCCTGCAGTTCTCAAGACATCGTTATCAACTTTCTTTCATGATTCTTCCTCCCCTTCCTCTCCACCTACCCCCCCCCCCCCCCCCAAAAAAAGTTTACTTCCTATATCTTGTTTTCAGCATTACCTGTAAAGGAAAATTGTGTTGCGTTTTCCTGACGGATATTAAAATAAATATGCTGGAGATAAAATGTATCTAATGAGTGTTGCTTTCCCAGTGAATTTCAAACGATAGAGTTTTCATCATACTGACAAAAATATTTACTACAAATAATGTTTCAAAGAATTTATCTCTTAATTGCAAAAAGTCCCTTAATTTAATGGTTACTCTCTTTAAAACTCCCTAAAATTATTAAGACTAAGACTAATGACCATAAAGGGCCCAAGAAATTGTTCACAAGAATTTTGAAAGGAAATATCTCTATTATACAGGTTTCTTGACGTAGAGTTTTGCCTCTACCATCAAATTTGTTAGTAGAAGTTTCTTTCGCATATCATGTATAGAAGCAGGGTGCGAATTACGGCCGAGAATGGGGGAAACAATCTCCCTCTGGAACGTATTTATCCCTGACTGCTAACTAGAATTCACTATCCCAGGGGAGGGAATGAAATTGTCCCCCTCTAACACGTTACAGCTGTCTTTTCACGAACCTTTAATCAGACTGATAAGGTTAGGTGTTCTAGTTATGAAAGCAAAAATATGTTGTGTGTAGACAAAACTTTCATTGTTAGTGTTACATGTAAAGTTACATGACAAAATAACTGACCACAGTAAAAGTTTATCGTACAATAGAGGAAAGTAACCAAATTTCGCCTAGCACCCTAAATTCACCCACACAAGTTTCTCAGTTAGTATGAGTTTGAAATTATCGGAGTCGATTGTCAAGTCCAAAGTAACGCACGAACAGTAACCTCTGAAGATTTAAAGGGCGTGGTGTGTCTCGTGGTCCTTTGTAGTTGTTCTCCTTCTTGGAGTTTTGCAGTGGTTCCCATATTGTCAGCTTCGGCAACTGTAAGCTTTATAGTAGTAACAGTTTAAGCATGCTTGGTGAACGGTAATTGAGCTATACTGTACATTGATAAGTTTGGCGTGAAAAAGCTTTACCCAAGTGTGTGGAGAATCACATTTTTCAGTGTCAAGGGAGTCCTAAGTTCACCCAACTGATGGATTCAAATTTCCAATACCTAAATTTAACACGATGTATTGTACAACGTGAAGAAAGTGAATTAGTTGAGAAGAACAGAGAACAAACTGCAATTCACTTAAAACCGCGCAATATATTTGCTATTTGACAATTATATTGTCACATCTAACAGTGCGAGAGAAATTTCAATAGAGACAAATAGGCAACTTCGTAGACGCAAGGCTAAAGGACCTTATTTATCATGCAGAGATGACAAAGGAGATGACCACCGTACTTACTATACGACAGAGACCCATTAATGAAAGACTGTACCTCCAAGAAAACATGGATGATAAGTGGGCTGCATGTAGAAATTGTCACATTTAGTTCCATGAAAACTGTGTTGGTAAAGAAGCAAATAATCTACTTTTACCCTGTGATATTTAGCTGCAGTAACTAGACAGTTATTTAAACATAAAATTTACTTCTCCAGATTCCGTGTTTTAAACTTACAATGCATCATTTTTGTCTATTTACAGCCTTTTCTCTAGCTTAGAAAAATGACACTTGTATTTTTATGTATAATTACAGGTAACATATTTCATAGTACTCCAATTTATATTGTAATCAGATTTATTGTTGTTGTTTTTTATGTTTAAGTCATTGTTGCTATTTACGTGACAGCAGACAGTGGGTGAAATTTGGGTCCATTTTTTTCAAAAAGCCAGTTATGTCTTGTTTTGAAAAATAGGCCTACATTATTCCTCGTGTTGTATGGATGAAATTATTGTCGAGTCACAATTGTACTTTAACG
Organism: Lepisma saccharinum; assembly: GCA_022664845.1. Taxonomy (NCBI): domain Eukaryota; kingdom Metazoa; phylum Arthropoda; class Insecta; order Zygentoma; family Lepismatidae; genus Lepisma; species Lepisma saccharinum. The sequence goes on from JAGDQP010010088.1 coordinate 10,494, forward strand.
TTTGCAAAAGTTAACGCAATACTCACATTCTTCTTATAAGAATTACAATAGATTTTATGAACATCCAAAAAGAAGTGGGAGAAATGTGGATACTTTCCTCTAAATGTTTGGAAATTTAAGAGAAATAAAAAGCAAAAAGAGCCGAAAGCCGAATCAAAAATAGCACTTGGCTGTTAGGAAGTGATTAGGAAGTGACCTCGGAAATGATTAGGGCTGTCGCAAGAGTCATGGAAAAGTCAGAGTATTCTGGTCTCTGGAGGACAAAAAATTTAGGAACCCTGATAGTTAATTTATGAACTTTATCTTCATTTGCACCTTTCAATCGCTGAAAGCAGTGAAAGACTAGAATAGATTCATTTCTCAACAGTACTGGAGCGCTTCGCTAGCGAGAATAGACATTTCAGAAAAATGTAATCTATTGATCACTTCATTATTCGGAGTTAGGAGCCAGACTCTTGCTCTACAAAGAAAAACCTTCAAAATATCCATAGCATATACAGTCAAGCGATACATAACTTTCATAGAGGTATAACTTTGAAAATTGGAAATTTTGGTATAGGTATTGAAAATTGTCCTGTATTTCATATTAATCATTAACGTGGCATATATTAGACAGAAGGAAGAGTACCGACTACATTTAATGCTATTTATTACGTAAAACTTGCAGTATATATTTCAAAATTCGTATCCCGAGGATATCGAAAGTGTTTCCAATCTTTTAGTAAAGGGAGCAGTGTAACTAAATAATTATTCATTGAAGAGAGAACGAAAACAGTTTACAATATCTACGGTAATATTACAGTAAATCATACTGTTATAGTATGACAAGAATGGTAGATGACGTCATGTGGTTGAATTTATAAAAAACTGTTGGTGTTACCTGACTTGTTTTTCTTGGAT